>CAWVNZ010000439.1:0-50433 GCA_963930735.1 Dioctria linearis | reverse complement strand
TTCAAAAAATAATTTTTTACTGTCGCAAATTTTAATTACGCCAGGGATTGCCTTTTCTATAGTAAATTATTCAAAAAATAATTTTTTAGTGTCGCAAATTTTAATTGCGCCAGGGATTGCCTTTTCTACAGTAAATTTTTCAAAAACTAATTTTTTACTGTCGCAAATTTTAAATACGCCAGGGATTGCCTTTTCTATAGTAAATTATTCAAAAAATAATTTTTTACTGTCGCAAATTTTAATTGCGCCAGGGATTGCCTTTTCTATAGTAAATTATTCAAAAAATAATTTTTTACTGTCGCAAATTTAGTTGCGCCAGGGATTGCCTTTTCTACAGTAAATTTTTCAAAAACTAATTTTTTACTGTCGCAAATTTTCAATACGCCAGGGATTGCCTGTTCTATAGTAAATTTTGCAAAAAATAATTTTTTTCTGTCGCAAATTTTAATTACGCCAGGGATGGCCTTTCTATAGTAAATTTTTCAAAATTTAATTTTATACTGTCGCAAATTTTAATTGCGCCAGGGATTGCCTTTTCTACAGTAAATTTTTCAAAAACTAATTTTTTACTGTCGCAAATTTTAATTATGCCAGGGATTGCCTTTGCTATAGTAAATTTTTCAAAAAATAATTTTATACAGTCGCAAATTTTAATTACGCCAGGGATTGCCTTTTTGTAGTAAATTTTTCAAAATTTAATTTTATACTGTGGCAAATTTTAATTGCGCCAGGGATTGCCTTTTCTAAAGTAAATTTGTCAAAAAATAATTTTATACTGTCGCAAATTTTAATTGCGCCAGGGATTGCCTTTTCTATAGTAAATTTTTCAAAAGATAATTTTCTACTGTCGCAAATTTTAATTGCGCCAGGGATTGCCTTTTCTATAGTAAATTTTTCAAAATTTAATTTTATACTGTCGCAAATTTTAAATACGCCAGGGATTGCCTTTTCTATAGTAAATTTTTCACAAATTAATTTTCTACTGTCGCAAATTTTAATTACGCCAGGGATTGCCTTTTCTATAGTAAATTTTACAAAAAATAATTTTTTACTGTCGTAAGTTTTAATTGCGCCAGGGATTGCCTTTTCTATAGTAAATTTTTCAAAAAATAATTTTTTACTGTCGCAAATTTTAAATACGCCAGGGATTGCCTTTTCTATAGTAAATTTTTCAAAAAATAATTTTCTACTGTCGCAAATTTTAACTGCGCCAGGGATTGCCTTTTCTACAGTAAATTTTTCAAAAAATAATTTTTTAATGGTGCAAATTTTAATTGCTCCAGGAATTGCCTTTTCTACAGTAAATTTTTCAAAAAATAATGTTTTACTGTCGCAAATTTTAATTACGCCAGGGATTGCCTTTTCTATAGTAAATTTTTCAAAATTTAATTTTATACTGTCGCAAATTTTAATTACGCCAGGGATTGCCTTTTCTATAGTAAATTTTTCAAAAAATTATTTTTTACTGTCGCAAATTTTAAATACGCCAGGGATTGCCTTTTCTATAGTAAATTTTGCAAAAAATAATTTTTTACTGTCGCAAATTTTAATTGCGCCAGGGATTGCCTTTTCTATAGTAAATTTTTCAAAAATTAATTTTTTACTGTCGCAAATTTTAATTGCGCCAGGGATTGCCTTTTCTACAGTAAATTTTTCAAAATATAATTTTTTACTGTCGCAAATTTTAATTACGCCAGGGTTTGCCTTTTCTATAGTAAATTTTTCAAATTTTAATTTTATACTGTCGCAAATTTTAATTGCGCCAGGGATTGCGTTTTCTACAGTAAATTTTTCAAAAAATAATTTTTTACTCTCGAAAATTTTAATTACGCCAGGTATTGCCTTTTCTATAGTAAATTATTCAAAAAATAATTTTTTACTGCCGCAAATTTTAAATCCGCCAGGGATTGCCTTTTCTATAGTAAATTATTCAAAAAATAATTTTTTACTGTCGCAAATTTTAATTGCGCCAGGGATTGCCTTTTCTACAGTAAATTTTTCAAAAACTAATTTTTTACTGTCGTAAATTTTAATTACGCCAGGGATTGACTTTTCTATAGTAAATTTTTCAATAACTAATTTTATACTGTCTCAAATTTTAATTACGCCAGGGATTGCCTTTCCTATAGTAAATTTTTCAAAATTTAATTTTATACTGTCGCAAATTTTAATTGCGCCAGGGATTGCCTTTTCTATAGTAAATTTTTCAAAAAATAATTTTATACTGTCGCAAATTTTTATTGCGCCAGGGATTGCCTTTTATATAGTAAATTTTTCAAAAAATAATTTTCTACAGTCGCAAATTTTAATTGCGCCAGGGATTGCCTTTTCTATAGTAAATTTTTCAAAAAATAATTTTCTACTGTCGCAAATTTTAAATACGCTAGGGAAAGCCTTTTCTATAGTAAATTTTTCAAAATTTAATTTTATACTGTCGCAAATTTTAAGCCCGCCAGGGATTGCCTTTTCTATAGTAAATTATTCAAAAAATAATTTTTTACTGTCGCAAATTTTAAATACCCCAGGGATTGCCTTTTCTATAGTAAATTTTTCAAAAAATAATTTTCTACTGACGCAAATTTTAATTGCGCCAGGGATTGCCTTTTCTATAGTAAATTTTTCAAAAAATAATTTTTTACTGTCGCAAATTTTAACTGCGCCAGGGATTGCCTTTTCTACAGTAAATTTTTCAAAAAATAATTTTTTACTGTCGAAAATTTAAACTGCGCCAGGGATTGCCTTTTCTATAGTAAATTTTTCAAAAATTAATTTTTTACTGTCGCAAATTTAAACTGCGCCAGGGATTGCCTTTTCTATAGTAAATTTTTTAAAAAATAATTTTTTACTGTCGCAAATTTTAAATACGCCAGGGATTGCCTTTTCTATAGTAAATTTTTCAAAAAATAATTTTCTACTGTCGCAAATTTTAACTGCGCCAGGGATTGCCTTTTCTACAGTAAATTTTTCAAAAAATAATTTTTTAATGTCGCAAATTTTAATTGCTCCAGGGATTGCCTTTTCTACAGTAAATTTTTCAAAAAATAATATTTTACTGTCGCAAATTTTAATTACGCCAGGGATTGCCTTTTCTATAGTAAATTTTTCAAAATTTAATTTTATACTGTCGCAAATTTTAATTACGCCAGGGATTGCCTTTTCTATAGTAAATTTTTCAAAAAATAATTTTTTACTGTCGCAAATTTTAAATACGCCAGGGATTGCCTTTTCTATAGTAAATTTTGCAAAAAATAATTTTTTACTGTCGCAAATTTTAATTGCGCCAGGGATTGCCTTTTCTATAGTAAATTTTTCAAAAATTAATTTTTTACTGTCGCAAATTTTAATTGCGCCAGGGATTGCCTTTTCTACAGTAAATTTTTCAAAAAATAATTTTTTACTGTCGCAAATTTTAATTACGCCAGGGTTTGCCTTTTCTATAGTAAATTTTTCAAATTTTAATTTTATACTGTCGCAAATTTTAATTGCGCCAGGGATTGCGTTTTCTACAGTAAATTTTTCAAAAAATAATTTTTTACTGTCGCAAATTTTAACTACGCCAGGTATTGCCTTTTCTATAGTAAATTATTCAAAAAATAATTTTTTACTGCCGCAAATTTTAAATCCGCCAGGGATTGCCTTTTCTATAGTAAATTATTCAAAAAATAATTTTTTACTGTCGCAAATTTTAATTGCGCCAGGGATTGCCTTTTCTACAGTAAATTTTTCAAAATTTAATTTTATCCTGTCGCAAATTTTAATTCCGCCAGGGATTGCCTTTTCTATAGTAAATTTTTCAAAAAATAATTTTATACTGTCGCAAATTTTAATTGCGCCAGGGATTGCCTTTTATATAGTAAATTTTTCAAAAAATAATTTTCTACAGTCGCAAATTTTAATTGCGCCAGGGATTGCCTTTTCTATAGTAAATTTTTCAAAAAATAATCTTCTACTGTCGCAGATTTTAAATACGCTAGGGAATGCCTTTTCTATAGTAAATTTTTCAAAATTTAATTTTATACTGTCGCAAATTTTAAACCCGCCAGGGATTGCCTTTTCTATAGTAAATTATTCAAAAAATAATTTTTTACTGTCGCAAATTTTAAATACCCTAGGGATTGCCTTTTCTATAGTAAATTTTTCAAAAAATAATTTTCTACTGACGCAAATTTTAATTGCGCCAGGGATTGCCTTTTCTGTAGTAAATTTTTCAAAAAATAATTTTTTACTGTCGCAAATTTTAACTGCGCCAGGGATTGCCTTTTCTACAGTAAATTTTTCAAAAAATAATTTTTTACTGTGGCAAATTTTAATTACGCCAGGGATTGTCTTTTCTATAGTAAATTATTCAAAAAATAATTTTTTACTGTCGCAAATTTTAATTACGCCAGGGATTGCCTGTTCTATAGTAAATTATTCAAAAAATAATTTTTTACTGTCGCAAATTTTAATTGCGCCAGGGATTGCCCTTTCTACAGTAGATTTTTCAAAAACTAATTTTTTACTGTCGCAAATTTTAAATACGCCAGGGATTGCCTTTTTTATAGTAAATTTTGCAAAAAATAATTTTTTACTGTCGCAAATTTTAATTGCGCCAGGGATTGCCTTTTCTATAGTAAATTTTTCAAAAATTAATTTTTTACTGTCGCAAATTTTAATTGCTCCAGGGATTGCCTTTTCTACAGTAAATTTTTCAAAAAATAATTTTTTACTGTCGCAAATTTTAATTACGCCAGGGATTGCCTTTTCTATAGTATATTATTCAAAAAATAATTTTTTACTGTCGCAAATTTTAATTGCGCCAGGGAGATTGCCTTTTCTATAGTAAATTATTCAAAAAATAATATTTTACTGTCGCAAATTCTAATTCCGCCAGGGATTGCCTTTTCTACAGTAAATTTTTCAAAAACTAATTTTTTACTGTCGCAAATTTTAAATACGCCAGGGATTGCCTTTTCTATAGTAAATTTTGCAAAAAATAATTTTTTACTGTCGCAATATTTAATTGTGCCAGGGATTGCCTTTTCTATAGTAAATTTTTCAAAAGTTAATTTTTTACTGTCGCAAATTTTAATTGCGCCAGGGATTGCCTTTTCTACAGTAAATTTTTCAAAAATAATTTTTACTGTCGCAAATTTTAATTACGCCAGGGATTGCCTTTTCTATAGTAAATTTTTCAAAATTTAATTTTATACTGTCGCAAATTTTAATTGCGCCAGGGATTGCCTTTTCTACAGTAAATTTTTCAAAAAATAATTTTCTACTGTCGCAAATTCTAATTCCGCCAGGAATTGCCTTTTCTACAGTAAATTTTTCAAAAACTAATTTTTTACTGTCGCAAATTTTAAATACGCCAGGGATTGCCTTTTCTATAGTAAATTTTGCAAAAAATAATTTTTTACTGTCGCAATATTTAATTGTGCTAGGGATTGCCTTTTCTATAGTAAATTTTTCAAAAGTTAATTTTTTACTCTCGCAAATTTTAATTGCGCCAGGGATTGCCTTTTCTACAGTAAATTTTTCAAAAAATAACCATTTACTGTCGCAAATTTTAATTACGCCAGGGATTGCCTTTTCTATAGTAAATTTTTCAAAATTTAATTTTATACTGTCGCAAATTTTAATTGCGCCAGGGATTGGCTTTTCTACAGTAAATTTTTCAAAAAATAATTTTTTACTGTCGCAAAATTTTAATTACGCCAGGGATTGCCTTTTCTATAGTAAATTATTCATAAAATAATTTTTTACTGTCGCAAATTTTAATTGCGCCAGGGATTGCCTTTTCTATAGTAAATTATTCAAAAAACAATTTTTTACTGTCGCAAATTTTAATTGCGCCAGGGATTGCCTTTTCTACAGTAAATTTTTCAAAAACTAATTTTTTACTGTCGCAAATTTTAATTACGCCAGGGATTGCCTTTTCTATAGTAAATTTTTCAAAAAATAATTTTATACTGTCGCAAATTTTAATTACGCCAGGGATTGCCTTTTCTATAGTAAATTTTTCAAAATTTAATTTTATACTGTCGCAAATTTTAATTACGCCAGGGATTGCCTTTTCTATAGTAAATTTTTCAAAAAATAATTTTATACTGTCGCAAATTTTAATTGCGCCAGGGATTGCCTTTTCTATAGTAAATTTTTCAAAAAATAATTTTCTACTGTCGCAAATTTTAATTGCGCCAGGGATTGCCTTTTCTATAGTAAATTTTTCAAAAAATAATTTTCTACTGTCGCAAATTTTAAATACGCCAGGGATTGCCTTTTCTACAGTAAATTTTTCAAAAAATAATTTTTTACTGCCGCAAATTTTAATTACGCCAGGGATTGCCTTTTCTATAGTAAATTATTCAAAAAATAATTTTTTACTGTCGCAAATTTTAATTGCGCCAGGGATTGCATTTTCTATAGTAAATTATTCAAATAATATTTTTTTACTGGTGCAAATGTTAATTGGCCAGGGATTGCGTTTTCTACAGAAAATTTTTCAAAAACTAATTTTTTACTGTCGCAAATTTAAATTACGCCAAGGATTGCCTTTTCTATAGTAAATTTTTCAAAAAATAATTTGCTACTGTCGCAAATTTTAATTGCGCCAGAGATTTCCTATTCTACAGTAAATTTTTCAAAACATTATTTTTTACTGTCGAAAATTTTAATTGCTCCAGGAATTGCCTCTTCTACAGTAAATTTTTAAAATTTAATTTTATACTGTCGCAAATTTTATGTCCGCCAGGGATTGCCTTTTCTACAGTAAATTTGTCAAAAAATTACTTTTTACTGTCGCAAATTTTAATTACGCCAGGGATTGCCTTTTCTATAGTAAATTTTTCAAAATTTAATTTTATACTGTCGCAAATTTTAATTGCGCCAGGGATTGCCTTTTCTATAGTAAATTTTTCAAAAAATAATTTTATACTATCGCAAATTTTAATTGTGCCAGGGATTGCCTTTTCTATAGTAAATTTTTCAAAAAATAATTTTCTACTGTCGCAAATTTTAATTGCGCCAGGGATTGCCTTTTCTATAGTAAATTTTTCAAAAAATAATTTTCTATTGTCGCAAATTTTAAATACGCCAGGGATTGCCTTTTCTA
Organism: Dioctria linearis; assembly: GCA_963930735.1. NCBI lineage: Eukaryota > Metazoa > Arthropoda > Insecta > Diptera > Asilidae > Dioctria > Dioctria linearis. The sequence goes on along the minus strand of CAWVNZ010000439.1, from coordinate 43,340 downwards.
CAGTAAATTTTTCAAAAAATAATTTTTTACTGCCGCAAATTTTAATTACGCCAGGGATTGCCTTTTCTATAGTAAATTATTCAAAAAATAATTTTTTACTGTCGCAAATTTTAATTGCGCCAGGGATTGCCTTTTCTATAGTAAATTATTCAAAAAACAATTTTTTACTGTCGCAAATTTTAATTGCGCCAGGGATTGCCTTTTCTACAGTAAATTTTTCAAAAACTAATTTTTTACTGTCGCAAATTTTAATTACGCCAGGGATTGCCTTTTCTATAGTAAATTTTTCAAAATTTAATTTTATACTGTCGCAAATTTTAATTGCGCCAGGGATTGCCTTTTCTATAGTAAATTTTCAAAAAATAATTTTATACTATCGCAAATTTTAATTGTGCCAGGGATTGCCTTTTCTATAGTAAATTTTTCAAAAAATAATTTTCTACTGTCGCAAATTTTAATTGCGCCAGGGATTGCCTTTTCTATAGTAAATTTTTCAAAAAATAATTTTCTATTGTCGCAAATTTTAAATACGCCAGGGATTGCCTTTTCTACAGTAAATTTTTCAAAAAATAATTTTTTACTGCCGCAAATTTTAATTACGCCAGGGATTGCCTTTTCTATAGTAAATTATTCAAAAAATAATTTTTTACTGTCGCAAATTTTAATTGCGCCAGGGATTGCCTTTTCTATAGTAAATTATTCAAATAATAATTTTTTACTGGTGCAAATGTTAATTGGCCAGGGATTGCGTTTTCTACAGAAAATTTTTCAAAAACTAATTTTTTACTGTCGCAAATTTAAATTACGCCAAGGATTGTCTTTTCAATAGTAAATTTTTCAAAAAATAATTTTTTACTGTCGCAAATTTTAATTACGCCAGGGATTGCCTTTTCTATAGTAAATTTTTCAAAAAACAATTTGCTACTGTCGCAAATTTTAATTGCGCCAGAGATTTCCTTTTCTACAGTAAATTTTTCAAAAAATTATTTTTTACTGTCGCAAATTTTAATTGCTCTAGGGTTGCCTTTTCTACAGTAAATTTTTAAAATTTAATTTTATACTGTCGCAAATTTTAAGTCCGCCAGGGATTGCCTTTTCTATAGTAAATTATTCAAAAAATAATTTTTTACTGTCGCAAATTTTAAATGCGCCAGGGATTGCCTTTTCTACAGTAAATTTTTCAAAAAATAATTTTTTACTGTCGCAAATTTTAATTACGCCGGGGATTGCCTTTTCTATAGTAAATTATTCATAAAATAATGTTTTACTGTCGCAAATTTTGATTGCGCCAGGGATTGCCTTTTCTATAGTAAATTATTCAAAAATTAATTTTTTACTGTCGCAACTTTTAATTGCGCCAGGGATTGCCTTTTCTATAGTAAATTTTTTAAAAATTAATTTTTTACTGTCGCAAATTTAAACTGCGCCAGGGTTTGCCTTTTCTACAGTAAATTTTTCAAAAAATAATTTTTTACTGTCGCAAATTTTAATTACGCCAGGGATTGGCTTTTCTATAGTAAATTATTCAAAAAATAATTTTTTACTGTCGCAAATTTTAATTGCGCCAGGGATTGCCTTTTCTATAGTAAATTATTCAAATAATAATTTTTTACTGGTGCAAATGTTAATTGGCCAGGGATTGCGTTTTCTACAGAAAATTTTTCAAAAACTAATTTTTTACTGTCGCAAATTTAAATTACGCCAAGGATTGTCTTTTCAATAGTAAATTTTTCAAAAAATAATTTTTTACTGTCGCAAATTTTAATTACGCCAGGGATTGCCTTTTCTATAGTAAATTTTTCAAAAAACAATTTGCTACTGTCGCAAATTTTAATTGCGCCAGAGATTTCCTTTTCTACAGTAAATTTTTCAAAAAATTATTTTTTACTGTCGCAAATTTTAATTGCTCTAGGGTTGCCTTTTCTACAGTAAATTTTTAAAATTTAATTTTATACTGTCGCAAATTTTAAGTCCGCCAGGGATTGCCTTTTCTATAGTAAATTATTCAAAAAATAGTTTTTTACTGTCGCAAATTTTAAATGCGCCAGGGATTGCCTTTTCTACAGTAAATTTTTCAAAAAATAATTTTTTACTGTCGCAAATTTTAATTACGCCGGGGATTGCCTTTTCTATAGTAAATTATTCATAAAATAATGTTTTACTGTCGCAAATTTTGATTGCGCCAGGGATTGCCTTTTCTATAGTAAATTATTCAAAAATTAATTTTTTACTGTCGCAACTTTTAATTGCGCCAGGGATTGCCTTTTCTATAGTAAATTTTTTAAAAATTAATTTTTTACTGTCGCAAATTTAAACTGCGCCAGGGTTTGCCTTTTCTACAGTAAATTTTTCAAAAAATAATTTTTTACTGTCGCAAATTTTAATTACGCCAGGGATTGGCTTTTCTATAGTAAATTATTCAAAAAATAATTTTTTACTGTCGCAAATTTTAATTGCGCCAGGGATTGCCTTTTCTATAGTAAATTATTCAAATAATAATTTTTTACTGGTGCAAATGTTAATTGGCCAGGGATTGCGTTTTCTACAGAAAATTTTTCAAAAACTAATTTTTTACTGTCGCAAACTTTAATTACGCCAGGGATTGCATTTTCTATAGTAAATTTTTCAAAAAATAATTTTTTACTGTCGCAAATTTTAATTACGCCAGGGATTGCCTTTTCTATAGTAAATTTTTCAAAAAATAATTTGCTACTGTCGCAAATTTTAATTGCGCCAGAGATTTCCTTTTCTACAGTAAATTTTTCAAAACATTATTTTTTACTGTCGCAAATTTTAATTGCTCCAGGGATTGCCTTTTCTACAGTAAATTTTTAAAATTTAATTTTATACTGTCGCAAATTTTAAGTCCGCCAGGGATTGCCTATTCTACAGTAGATTTTTCAAAAACTAATTTTTTACTGTCGCAAATTTTAACTGCGCCAGGGATTGCCTTTTCTACAGTAAATTTTTCAAAAAATAATTTTTTACTGTGGCAAATTTTAATTACGCCAGGGATTGTCTTTTCTATAGTAAATTATTCAAAAAATAATTTTTTACTGTCGCAAATTTTAATTTCGCCAGGGATTGCCTGTTCTATAGTAAATTATTCAAAAAATAATTTTTTACTGTCGCAAATTTTAATTGCGCCAGGGATTGCCTTTTCTACAGTAGACTTTTCAAAAACTAATTTTTTACTGTCGCTAATTTTAAATACGCCAGGGATTGCCTTTTTTATAGCAAATTTTGCAAAAAATAAGTTTTTACTGTCGCAAATTTTAATTGCGCCAGGGATTGCCTTTTCTGTAGTAAATTTTTCAAAAATTAATTTTTTACTGTCGCAAATTTTAATTGCTCCAGGGATTGCCTTTTCTACAGTAAATTTTTCAAAAAATAATTTTTTACTGTCGCAAATTTTAATTGCGCCAGGGATTGCCTTTTCTATAGTAAATTTTTCAAAAAATAATTTTTTACTGTCGCAAATTTTAATTACGCCAGGGATTGAATTTTCTATAGTAAATTTTTCAAAAAATAATTTGCTACTGTCGCAAATTTTAATTGCGCCAGAGATTTCCTTTTCTACAGTAAATTTTTCAAAACATTATTTTTTACTGTCGCAAATCTTAATTGCTCCAGGGATTGCCTTTTCTACAGTAAATTTTTAAAATTTAATTTTATACTGTCGAAAATTTTAAGTCCGCCAGGGATTGCCTTTTCTACAGTAGATTTTTCAAAAACTAATTTTTTACTGTCGCAAATTTTAAATACGCCAGGGATTGCCTTTTTTATAGTAAATTTTGCAAAAAATAATTTTTTACTGTCGCAAATTTTAATTGCGCCAGGGATTGCCGTTTCTATAGTAAATTTTTCAAAAATTAATTTTTTACTGTCGCAAATTTTAATTGCTCCAGGGATTGCCTTTTCTACAGTAAATTTTTCAAAAAATAATTTTTTACTGTCGCAAATTTTAATTACGCCAGGGATTGCCTTTTCTATAGTAAATTATTCAAAAAATAATTTTTTACTGTCGCAAATTTTAATTGCGCCAGGGATTGCCTTTTCTATAGTAAATTATTCAAAAAATAATATTTTACTGTCGCAAATTCTAATTCCGCCAGGGATTGCCTTTTCTACAGTAAATTTTTCAAAAACTAATTTTTTACTGTCGCAAATTTTAAATACGCCAGGGATTGCCTTTTCTATAGTAAATTTTGCAAAAAATAATTTTTTACTGTCGCAATATTTAATTGTGCCAGGGATTGCCTTTTCTATAGTAAATTTTTCAAAAGTTAATTTTTTACTGTCGCAAATTTTAATTGCGCCAGGGATTGCCTTTTCTACAGTAAATTTTTCAAAAAATAACTTTTTACTGTCGCAAATTTTAATTACGGCAGGGATAGCCTTTTCTATAGTAAATTTTTCAAAATTTAATTTTATACTGTCGCAAATTTTAATTGCGCCAGGGATTGGCTTTTCTACAGTAAATTTTTCAAAAAATAATTTTTTACTGTCGCAAATTTTAATTACGCCAGGGATTGCCTTTTCTATAGTAAATTATTCATAAAATAATTTTTTACTGTCGCAAATTTTAATTGCGCCAGGGATTGCCTTTTCTATAGTAAATTATTCAAAAAACAATTTTTTAATGTCGCAAATTTTAATTGCGCCAGGGATTGCCTTTTCTACAGTAAATTTTTCAAAAACTAATTTTTTACTGTCGCAAATTTTAATTACGCCAGGGATTGCCTTTTCTATAGTAAATTTTTCAAAAAATAATTTTATACTGTCGCAAATTTTAATTACGCCAGGGATTGCCTTTTCTACAGTAAATTTTTCAAAATTTAATTTTATACTGTCGCAAATTTTAATTACGCCAGGGATTACCTTTTCTATAGTAAATTTTTCAACAAATAATTTTATACTGTCGCAAGTTTTGATTGCGCCAGGGATTGCCTTTTCTACAGTAAATTTTTCAAAAACTAATTTTTTACTGTCGCAAATTTTAATTACGCCAGGGATTGCCTTTTCTATAGTAAATTTTTCAAAAAATAATTTTATACTGTCGCAAATTTTAACTACGCCAGGGATTGCCTTTTCTATAGTAAATTTTTCAAAATTTAATTTTATACTGTCGCAAATTTTAATTACGCCAGGGATTGCCTTTTCTATAGTAAATTTTTCAAAAAATAATTTTATACTGTCGCAAATTTTAATTGCGCCAGGGATTGCCTTTTCTATAGTAAATTTTTCAAAAAATAATTTTCTACTGTCGCAAATTTTAATTGCGCCAGGGATTGCCTTTTCTATAGTAAATTTTTCAAAAAATAATTTTCTACTGTCGCAAATTTTAAATACGCCAGGGATTGCCTTTTCTACAGAAAATTTTTCAAAAAATAATTTTTTACTGCCGCAAATTTTAATTACGCCAGGGATTGCCTTTTCTATAGTAAATTATTCAAAAAATAATTTTTTACTGTCGCAAATTTTAATTGCGCCAGGGATTGCCTTTTCTATAGTAAATTATTCAAATAATAATTTTTTACTGGTGCAAATGTTAACTGGCCAGGGATTGCGTTTTCTACAGAAAATTTTTCAAAAACTAATTTTTTACTGTCGCAAATTTAAATTACGCCAAGGATTGCCTTTTCAATAGTAAATTTTTCAAAAAATAATTTTTTACTGTCGCAAATTTTAATTTCGCCAGGGATTGCCTTTTCTATAGTAAATTTTTCAAAAAATAATTTGCTACTGTCGCAAATTTTAATTGCGCCAGAGATTTCCTTTTCTACAGTAAATTTTTCAAAAAATTATTTTTTACTGTCGCAAATTTTAATTGCTCCAGGGTTGCCTTTTCTATAATAAATTTTTCACAAATTATTTTTCTACTGTCGCAAATTTTAAATCCGCCAGGGATTGCCTTTTCTACAGTAAATTTTTCAAAAAATAATTTTTTACTGTGGCAAATTTTAATTACGCCAGGTATTGCCTTTTCTATAGTAAATTATTCAAAAAATAATTTTTTACTGTCGCAAATTTTAATTGCACCAGGGATTGCCTTTTCTACAGTAAATTTTTTAAAAAATAATTTTTTACTGTCGCAAATTTTAATTCCGCCAGGGATTGCCTTTTCTATAGTAAATTATTCAAAAAATAATTTTTTACTGTCGCAAATTTTAACTGCGCCAGGGATTGCCTTTTCTACAGTAAATTTTTCAAAAAATAATTTTCTACTGTCGCAAATTTTAATTGCGCCAAGGATTGCCTTTTCTATAGTAAATTTTTCAAAAATTAATTTTTTACTGTCGCAAATTTTAAATCCGCCAGGGATTGCCTTTTCTATAGCAAATTTTTCAAAAATTAATTTTTTACTGTCGCAAATTTTAAATCCGCCAGGGATTGCCTTTTCTATAATAAATTTTTCACAAATTAATTTTCTACTGTCGCAAATTTTAAATCCGCCAGGGATTGCCTTTTCTACAGTAAATTTTTCAAAAAATAATTTTTTACTGTGGCAAATTTTAATTACGCCAGGGATTGCCTTTTCTATAGTAAATTATTCAAAAAATAATTTTTTACTGTCGCAAATTTTAATTACGCCAGGGATTGCCTGTTCTATAGTAAATTATTCAAAAAATAATTTTTTACTGTCGCAAATTTTAATTGCGCCAGGGATTGCCTTTTCTACAGTAGATTTTTCAAAAACTAATTTTTTACTGTCGCAAATTTTAAATACGCCAGGGATTGCCTTTTTTATAGTAAATTTTGCAAAAAATAATTTTTTACTGTCGCAAATTTTAATTGCGCCAGGGATTGCCTTTTCTATAGTAAATTTTTCAAAAATTAATTTTTTACTGTCGCAAATTTTAATTGTTCCAGGGATTGCCTTTTCTACAGTAAATTTTTCAAAAAATAATTTTTTACTGTCGCAAATTTTAATTACGCCAGGGATTGCCTTTTCTATAGTAAATTATTCAAAAAATAATTTTTTACTGTCGCAAATTTTAATTGCGCCAGGGATTGCCTTTTCTATAGTAAATTATTCAAAAAATATTATTTTACTGTCGCAAATTCTAATTCCGCCAGGGATTGCCTTTTCTACAGTAAATTTTTCAAAAACTAATTTTTTACTGTCGCAAATTTTAAATACGCCAGGGATTGCCTTTTCTATAGTAAATTTTGCAAAAAATAATTTTTTACTGTCGCAATATTTAATTGTGCCAGGGATTGCCTTTTCTATAGTAAATTTTTCAAAAGTTAATTTTTTACTGTCGCAAATTTTAATTGCGACAGGGATTGCGTTTTCTACAGTAAATTTTTCAAAAAATAACTTTTTACTGTCGCAAATTTTAATTACGCCAGGGATTGCCTTTTCTATAGTAAATTTTTCAAAATTTAATTTTATACTGTCGCAAATTTTAATTGCGCCAGGGATTGGCTTTTCTATAGTAAATTTTACAAAAAATAATTTTTTACTGTCGCAAATTTTAATTACGCCAGGGATTGCCTTTTCTATAGTAAATTATTCATAAAATAATTTTTTACTGTCGCAAATTTTAATTGCGCCAGGGATTGCCTTTTCTATAGTAAATTATTCAAAAAACAATTTTTTACTGTCGCAAATTTTAATTGCGCCAGGGATTGCCTTTTCTACAGTAAATTTTTCAAAAACTAATTTTTTACTGTCGCAAATTTTAATTACGCCAGGGATTGCCTTTCCTATAGTAAATTTTTCAAAAAATAATTTTATACTGTCGCAAATTTTAATTACGCCAGGGATTGCCATTTCTATAGTAAATTTTTCAAAATTTAATTTTATACTGTCGCAAATTTTAATTGCGCCAGGGATTGCCTCTTCTATAGTAAATTTTTCAAAAAATAATTTTATACTGTCGCAAATTTTAATTGCGCCAGGGATTGCCTTTTCTATAGTAAATTTTTCAAAAAATAATTTTCTACTGTCGCAAATTTTAATTGCGCCAGGGATTGCCTTTTCTATAGTAAATTTTTCAAAAAATAATTTTCTATTGTCGCAAATTTTAAATACGCCAGGGTTTGCCTTTTCTACAGTAAATTTTTCAAAAAATAATTTTTTACTGCCGCAAATTTTAATTACGCCAGGGATTGCCTTTTCTATATTAAATTATTCAAAAAATAATTTTTTACTGTCGCAAATTTTAATTGCGCCAGGGATTGCCTTTTCTATAGTAAATTATTCAAATAATAATTTTTTACTGGTGCAAATGTTAATTGGCCAGGGATTGCGTTTTCTACAGAAAATTTTTCAAAAACTAATTTTTTACTGTCGCAAATTTAAATTACGCCAAGGATTGCCTTTTCAATAGTAAATTTTTCAAAAAATAATTTTTTACTGTCGCAATTTTTAATTACGCCAGGGATTGCCTTTTCTATAGTAAATTTTTCAAAAAATAATTTGCTACTGTCGCTAATTTTAACTGCGCCAGAGATTTCCTTTTCTATAGTAAATTATTCAAATAATAATTTTTTACTGGTGCAAATGTTAATTGGCCAGGGATTGCGTTTTCTACAGAAAATTTTTCAAAAACTAATTTTTTACTGTCGCAAATTTTAATTACGCCAGGGATTGCCTTTTCTATAGTAAATTTTTCAAAAAATAATTTTTTACTTTCGCAAATTTTAATTACGCCAGGGATTGCCTTTTCTATAGTAAATTTTTCAAAAAATAATTTGCTACTGTCGCAAATTTTAATTGCGCCAGAGATTTCCTTTTCTACAGTAAATTTTTCAAAACATTATTTTTTACTGTCGCAAATTTTAATTGCTCCAGTGATTGCCTTTTCTACAGTAAATTTTTAAAATTTAATTTTATACTGTCGCAAATTTTAAGTCCGCCAGGGATTGCCTTTTCTATAGTAAATTATTCAAAAAATAATTTTTTACTGTCACAAATTTTAAATTCGCCAGGGATTGCCTTTTCTACAGTAAATTTTTCAAAAACTAATTTTTTACTGTCGCAAATTTTAATTACGCCAGGGATTGCCTTTTCTATAGTAAATTTTTCAAAAAATAATTTTTTACTGTCGCAAATTTTAATTACGCCAGGGATTGCCTTTCTATAGTAAATTTTTCAAAAAATAATTTTCTTCTGTCCCAAATTTTAATTGCGCCAGGGATTGCCTTTTCTACAGTAAATTTTTCAAAAAATAATTTTTTACTGTCGCAAATTTTAATTGCGCCAGGAATTGCCTTTTCTACAGTAAATTTTTCAAAATTTAATTTTGTACTGTCGCAAATTTTAAATCCGCCAGGTATTGCCTTTTCTATAGTAAATTATTCAAAAAATAATTTTTTACTGTCGCAGATTTCAAATACGCCAGGGATTGCCTTTTCTATAGTAAATTATTCAAAAATTAATTTTTTACTGTCGCAAATTTTAATTGCGCCAGGGATTGCCTTTTCTATAGTAAATTTTTCAAAAATTAATTTTTTACTGTCGCAAATTTTAAATCCGCCAGGGATTGCCCTTTCTAGAATAAATTTTTCACAAATTAATTTTCTACTGTCGCAAATTTTAATTGCGCCAGGGATTGCCTTTTCTGTAGTAAATTTTTCAGAAACTAATTTTTTACTGTCGCAAATTTTAACTACGCCAGGGATTGCCTTTTCTATAGTAAATTTTTCAAAAAATAATTTTTTACTGTCGCAAATTTTAAATACGCCAGGGATTGCCTTTTCTATAGTAAATTTTTCAAAAAATAATTTTCTACTGTCGCAAATTTTAATTGCGCCAGGGATTGCCTTTCCTACAGTAAATTTTTCTAAAAATAATTTTTTACTGTCGCAAATTTTAATTACGCCAGGGATTGCCTTTTCTATAGTAAATTATTCAAAAAATAATTTTTTACTGTCGCAAATTTTAATTTCGCCAGAGATTGCCTTTTCTATAGTAAATTATTCAAAAAATAATTTTTTACTGTCGCAAATTTTAATTGCGCCAGGGATTGTCTTTTCTACAGTAAATTTTTCAAAAACTAATTTTTTACTGTCGGAAATTTTAATTACGCCAGGGATTGCCTTTTCTATAGTAAATTTTTCAAAAAATAATTTTTTACTGTCGCAAATTTTAATTACGCCAGGGATTGCCTTTCTATAGTAAATTTTTCAAAAAATAATTTTCTTCTGTCCCAAATTTTAATTGCGCCAGGGATTGCCTTTTCTACAGTAAATTTTTCAAAAAATAATTTTTTACTGTCGCAAATTTTAATTGCGCCAGGAATTGCCTTTTCTACAGTAAATTTTTCAAAATTTAATTTTGTACTGTCGCAAATTTTAAATCCGCCAGGTATTGCCTTTTCTATAGTAAATTATTCAAAAAATAATTTTTTACTGTCGCAGATTTCAAATACGCCAGGGATTGCCTTTTCTATAGTAAATTATTCAAAAAATAATTTTTTATTGTCGCAAATTTTAATTGCGCCAGAGATTTCCTTTTCTACAGTAAATTTTTCAAAACATTATTTTTTACTGTCGCAAATTTTAATTGCTCCAGGGATTGCCTTTTCTACAGTAAATTTTTAAAATTTAATTTTATACTGTCGCAAATTTTAAGTCCGCCAGGGATTGCCTTTTCTATAGTAAATTATTCAAAAAATAATTTTTTACTGTCGCAAATTTTAAATTCGCCAGGGATTGCCTTTTCTACAGTAAATTTTTCAAAAAATAATTTTTTACTGTCGCAAATTTTAATTACGCCAGGGATTGCCTTTTCTATAGTAAATTATTCATAAAATAATGTTTTACTGTCGCAAATTTTAATTGCGCCAGGGATTGCCTTTTCTATAGTAAATTATTCAAAAATTAATTTTTTACTGTCGCAAATTTTAACTGCGCCAGGGATTGCCTTTTCTATAGTAAATTTTTCAAAAATTAATTTTTTACTGTCGCAAATTTTAAATCCGCCAGGGATTGCCCTTTCTATAATAAATTTTTCACAAATTAATTTTCTACTGTCGCAAATTTTAATTGCGCCAGGGATTGCCTTTTCTGTAGTAAATTTTTCAGAAACTAATTTTTTACTGTCGCAAATTTTAACTACGCCAGGGATTGCCTTTTCTATAGTAAATTTTTCAAAAAATAATTTTTTACTGTCGCAAATTTTAAATACGCCAGGGATTGCCTTTTCTATAGTAAATTTTTCAAAAAATAATTTTCTACTGTCGCAAATTTTAATTGCGCCAGGGATTGCCTTTCCTACAGTAAATTTTTCTAAAAATAATTTTTTACTGTCGCAAATTTTAATTACGCCAGGGATTGCCTTTTCTATAGTAAATTATTCAAAAAATAATTTTTTACTGTCGCAAATTTTAATTGCGCCAGGGATTGCCTTTTCTATAGTAAATTATTCAAAAAATAATTTTTTACTGTCGCAAATTTTAATTGCGCCAGGGATTGTCTTTTCTACAGTAAATTTTTCAAAAACTAATTTTTTACTGTCGCAAATTTTAATTACGCCAGGGATTGCCTTTTCTATAGTAAATTTTTCAAAAAATAATTTTTTACTGTCGCAAATTTTAATTACGCCAGGGATTGCCTTTCTATAGTAAATTTTTCAAAAAATAATTTTCTTCTGTCCCAAATTTTAATTGCGCCAGGGATTGCCTTTTCTACAGTAAATTTTTCAAAAAATAATTTTTTACTGTCGCAAATTTTAATTGCGCCAGGAATTGCCTTTTCTACAGTAAATTTTTCAAAATTTAATTTTGTACTGTCGCAAATTTTAAATCCGCCAGGTATTGCCTTTTCTATAGTAAATTATTCAAAAAATAATTTTTTACTGTCGCAGATTTCAAATACGCCAGGGATTGCCTTTTCTATAGTAAATTTTTCAAAAAATAATTTTCTACTGTCGCAAATTTTAATTGCGCCAAGGATTGCCTTTTCTACAGTAAATTTTTCAAAAAATAATTTTTTACTGTCGCAAATTTTAATTACGCCAGGGATTGCCTTTTCTATAGTAAATTATTCAAAAAATAATTTTTTACTGTCGCAAATTTTAATTGCGCCAGGGATTGTCTTTTCTATAGTAAATTATTCAAAAATTAATTTTTTACTGTCGCAAATTTTAATTACGCCAGGGATTGCCTTTTCTATAGTAAATTATTCAAAAAATATTTTTTTAATGTCGCAAATTTTAATTGCGCCAGGGATTGCCTTTTCTATAGTAAATTATTCAAAAAATAATTTTTTACTCTCGCAAAATTTAATTGCGCCAGGTATTGCCTTTTCTATAGTAAATTTTTCAAAAAATAATTTTCTACTGTCGCAAATTTTAAATCCGCCAGGGATTGCCTTTTCTATAGTAAATTTTTCAAAAAATAATTTTTTACTGTCGCAAATTTTAATTGCGCCAGGGATTGCCTTTTCTATAGTAAATTTTTCAAAAACTAATTTTTTACTGTCGAAAATTTTAATTACGCCAGGGATTGCCTTTTCTATAGTAAATTATTCAAAAAATAATTTTTTATTGTCGCAAATTTAAATTGCGCCAGGGATTGCCTTTTCTATAGTAAATTTTTCAAAAAATAATTTTTTACTGTCGCAAATTTTAATTGCGCCAGGGATTGCCTTTTCTATAGTAAATTTTTCACAAATTAATTTTTTACTGTCGCAAATTTTAAATCCGCAAGGGATTGCCTTTTCTATAGTAAATTATTCAAAAAATAATTTTCTACTGTCGCAAATTTTAATTGCGCCAGGGATTGCCTTTTCTATAGTAAATTTTTCAAAAATTAATTTTTTACTGTCGCAAATTTTAAATCCGCCAGAGATTGCCTTTTCTATAGTAAATTTTTCACAAATTAATTTTCTACTGTCGCAAATTTTAATTACGCCAGCGATTGCCTTTTCTATAGTAAATTTAACAAAAAATAATTTTTTACTGTCGCAAGTTTTAATTGCGCCAGGGTTTGCCTTTTCTATAGTAAATTTTTCAAAATTTAATTTTATACTGTCGCAAATTTTAAATACGCCAGGGATTGCCTTTTCTATAGTAAATTTTTCAAAAATTAATTTTTTACTGTCGCAAATTTTAAATACGCCAGGGATTGCCATTTCTATAGTAAATTTTTCAAAAAATAATTTTCTACTGTCGCAAATTTTAATTGCGCCTGGGATTGCCTTTTCTACAGTAAATTTTTCAAAAAATAATTTTTTACTGTCGCAAATTTTAAATCCGCCAGGGATTGCCTTTTCTATAGTAAATTATTCAAAAAATAATTTTTTACTGTCGCAAATTTCAATTGCGCCAGGGATTGCCTTTTCTACAGTAAATTTTTCAAAAAATAATTTTCAACTGTCGCAAATTTTAATTGCGCCAGGGATTGCCTTTTCTATAGTAAATTTTTCAAAAATTAATTTTTTACTGTCGCAAATTTTAAATCCGCCTGGGATTGCCTTTTCTATAGTAAAATTTTCAAAAAATAATTTTTTACTGTCGCAAATTTTAATTACGCCAGGGATTGCCTTTTCTACAGTCAATTTTTCAAAAAATAATTTTTTACTGTCGCAAATTTTAATCGTGCCAGGGATTGCCTTTTCTATATTAAATTTTTCAAAAACAAATTTTTTACTGTCGAAAATTTTAATTACGCCAGGGATTGCCTTTTCTATAGTAAATTATTCAAAAAATAATTTTTTACTGTCGCAAATTTTAATTGTGCCAGGGATTGCCTTTTCTATAGTAAATTTTTCAAAAAATATTTTTTTATTGTCGCAAATTTTAATTGCGCCAGGGATTGCCTTTTATATAGTAAGTTTTTCACAAATTAATTTTTTACTTTCGCAAATTTTAAATCCGCCAGGGATTGCCTTTTCTATAGTAAATTATTCAAAAAATAATTTTCTACTGTCGCAAATTTTAATTGCGCCAAGGATTGCCTTTTCTATAGTAAATTTTTCAAAAAATAATTTTTTACTGTCGCAAATTTTAAATCCGCCAGGGATTGACTTTTAAATAGTAAATTTTTCACAAATTAATTTTCTACTGTCGCAAATTTTAATTACGCCAGGGATTGCCTTTTCTATAGTAAATTTTACAAAAAATAATTTTTACTGTCGCAAGTTTTAATTACGCCAGGGATTGCCTTTTCTATAGTAAATTTAAAAAAAAAATTTTTTACTGTCGCAAGTTTTAATTGCGCCAGGGACTGCCTTTTCTATAGTAAATTTTTCAAAAATTAATTTTTTACTGTCGCAAATTTTAATACGCCAGGGATTGCCTTTTCTATAGTAATTTTTTCAAAAAATAACTTTCTACTGTCGCAAATTTTAATTGCGCCATGTATTGCCTTTTGTACAGTAAATTTTTCAAAAAATAATTTTTTACTGTCGCAAGTTTTAAATCCGCCAGGGATTGCCTTTTCTATAGTAAATTATTCAAAAAATAATTTTTTACTGTCGCAAAATTTAATTGCGCCAGGGATTGCCTTTTCTACAGTAAATTTTTCAAAAATAATTTTCTATTGTCGCAAATTTTAATTGCGCCAGGGTTTGCCTTTTCTATAGTAAATTTTTCAAAAATTAATTTTTTACTGTCGCAAATTTTAAATCCGCCAGGGATTGCCTTTTCTATAGTAAATTTTTCACAAATTAATTTTTCTACTGTCGCAAATTTTAATTACGCCAGGGATTGCCTTTTCTATAGTAAATTTTACAAAATATAATTTTTTACTGTCGCAAATTTTAATTGCGCCAGGGATTGCCTTTTCTATAGTAAATTTTTCAAAAATTAATTTTTACTGTCGCAAATTTTAAATACGCCAGGGATTGCCTTTTCTATAGTAAGTTATTCAAAAAAATAATTTCTTACTGTCGCAAATTTCAATTGCGGCAGGGATTGCCTTTTCTACAGTAAATTTTTCAAAAAATAATTTTCTACTGTCGCAAATTTTAATTGCGCCAAGTATTGCCTTTTGTACAGTAAATTTTTCAAAAATAATTTTTTACTGTCGCAAGTTTTAAATCCGCCAGGGATTGCCTTTTCTATAGTAAATTATTCAAAATATAATTTTTTACTGTCGCAAATTTTAAATACGCCAGGGATTGCCTTTTCTATAGTAAATTTTGCAAAAAATAATTTTTTACTGTCTCAAATTTTAATTGCGCCAGGGATTGCCTTTTCTACAGTAAATTTTTCAAAAATAATTTTTTACTGTCGCAAATTTTAAATCCGCCAGGGATTGCCTTTTCTATAGTAAATTATTCAAAAAATAATTTTTTACTGTCGCAAATTTCAATTGCGCCAGGGATTGCCTTTTCTACAGTAAATTTTTCAAAAAATAATTTTCTACTGTCGCAAATTTTAATTGCGCCAGGGATTGCCTTTTCTATAGTAAATTTTTCAAAAATTAATTTTTTACTGTCGCAAATTTTAAATCCGCCTGGGATTGCCTTTCTATAGTAAATTTTTCAAAAAATAATTTTTTACTGTCGCAAATTTTAATTAAGCCAGGGATTGCCTTTTCTACAGTAAATTTTTCAAAAAATAATTTTTTACTGTCGCAAATTTTAATCGCGCCAGGGATTGCCTTTTCTATAGTAAATTTTTCAAAAACAAATTTTTTACTGGCGAAAATTTTAATTACGCCAGGGATTGCCTTTTCTATAGTAAATTATTCAAAAAATAATTTTTTACTGTCGCAAATTTTAATTGTGCCAGGGATTGCCTTTTCTATAGTAAATTTTTCAAAAATATTTTTTTATTGTCGCAAATTTTAATTGCGCCAGGGATTGCCTTTTCTATAGTAAATTTTTCACAAATTAATTTTTTACTTTCGCAAATTTTAATGCGCCAGGGATTGCCTTTTCTATAGTAAATTATTCAAAAAATAATTTTCTACTGTCGCAAATTTTAATTGCGCCAAGTATTGCCTTTTCTATAGTAAATTTTTCAAAAATTAATTTTTTAATGTCGCAAATTTTAAATCCGCCAGGGATTGCCTTTTCTATAGTAAATTTTTCACAAATTAATTTTCTACTGTCGCAAATTTTAATTACGCCAGGGGTTGCCTTTTCTATAGTAAATTTTACAAAAAATAATTTTTTACTGTCGCAAGTTTTAATTACGCCCAGGGATTGCCTTTTCGATAGTAAATTTAAAAAAAAAATAATTTTTTACTGTCGCAAGTTTTAATTGCGCCAGGGATTGCCTTTTCTATAGTAAATTTTTCACAAATTAATTTTCTACTGTCGCAAATTTTAATTACGCCAGGGATTGCCTTTTCTATAGTAAATTTTACAAAATATAATTTTTTACTGTCGCAAATTTTAATTGCGCCAGGGATTGCCTTTTCTATAGTAAATTTTTCAAAAATTAATTTTTTACTGTCGCAAATTTTAAATACGCCAGGGATTGCCTTTTCTATAGTAAGTTATTCAAAAAATAATTTTTTACTGTCGCAAATTTCAATTGCGCCAGGGATTGCCTTTTCTACAGTAAATTTTTCAAAAATAATTTTCTACTGTCGCAACTTTTAATTGCGCCAGGGATTGCCTTTTCTATAGTAAATTTTTTAAAAATTAATTTTTACTGTCGCAAATTTAAACTGCGCCAGGGTTTGCCTTTTCTACAGTAAATTTTTCAAAAAATAATTTTTTACTGTCGCAAATTTTAATTACGCCAGGGATTGGCTTTTCTATAGTAAATTATTCAAAAAATAATTTTTTACTGTCGCAAATTTTAATTGCGCCAGGGATTGCCTTTTCTATAGTAAATTATTCAAATAATAATTTTTTACTGGTGCAAATGTTAATTGGCCAGGGATTGCGTTTTCTACAGAAAATTTTTCAAAAACTAATTTTTTACTGTCGCAAATTTTAATTACGCCAGGGATTGCCTTTTCTATAGTAAATTTTTCAAAAAATAATTTTTTACTTTCGCAAATTTTAATTACGCCAGGGATTGCCTTTTCTATAGTAAATTTTTCAAAAAATAATTTGCTACTGTCGCAAATTTTAATTGCGCCAGAGATTTCCTTTTCTACAGTAAATTTTTCAAAACATTATTTTTTACTGTCGCAAATTTTAATTGCTCCAGGGATTGCCTTTTCTACAGTAAATTTTTAAAATTTAATTTTATACTGTCGCAAATTTTAAGTCCGCCAGGGATTGCCTTTTCTATAGTAAATTATTCAAAAAATAATTTTTTACTGTCGCAAATTTTAAATTCGCCAGGGATTGCCTTTTCTACAGTAAATTTTTCAAAAATAATTTTTTACTGTCGCAAATTTTAATTACGCCAGGGATTGCCTTTTCTATAGTAAATTATTCATAAAATAATGTTTTACTGTCGCAAATTTTAATTGCGCCAGGGATTGCCTTATCTATAGTAAATTATTCAAAAATTAATTTTTTACTGTCGCAAATTTTAATTGCGCCAGGGATTGCCTTTTCTATAGTAAATTTTTCAAAAATTAATTTTTTACTGTCGCAAACTTTAAATCCGCCAGGGATTGCCCTTTCTATAATAAATTTTTCACAAATTAATTTTCTACTGTCGCAAATTTTAATTGCGCCAGGGATTGCCTTTTCTGTAGTAAATTTTTCAGAAACTAATTTTTTACTGTCGCAAATTTTAACTACGCCAGGGATTGCCTTTTCTATAGTAAATTTTTCAAAAAATAATTTTTTACTGTCGCAAATTTTAAATACGCCAGGGATTGCCTTTTCTATAGTAAATTTTTCAAAAAATAATTTTCTACTGTCGCAAATTTTAATTGCGCCAGGGATTGCCTTTCCTACAGTAAATTTTTCTAAAAATAATTTTTTACTGTCGCAAATTTTAATTACGCCAGGGATTGCCTTTTCTATAGTAAATTATTCAAAAAATAATTTTTTACTGTCGCAAATTTTAATTGCGCCAGGGATTGCCTTTTCTATAGTAAATTATTCAAAAAATAATTTTTTACTGTCGCAAATTTTAATTGCGCCAGGGATTGTCTTTTCTACAGTAAATTTTTCAAAAACTAATTTTTTACTGTCGCAAATTTTAATTACGCCAGGGATTGCCTTTTCTATAGTAAATTTTTCAAAAAATAATTTTTTACTGTCGCAAATTTTAATTACGCCAGGGATTGCTTTTCTATAGTAAATTTTTCAAAAAATAATTTTCTTCTGTCCCAAATTTTAATTGCGCCAGGGATTGCCTTTTCTACAGTAAATTTTTCAAAAAATAATTTTTTACTGTCGCAAATTTTAATTGCGCCAGGAATTGCCTTTTCTACAGTAAATTTTTCAAAATTTAATTTTGTACTGTCGCAAATTTTAAATCCGCCAGGTATTGCCTTTTCTATAGTAAATTATTCAAAAAATAATTTTTTACTGTCGCAGATTTCAAATACGCCAGGGATTGCCTTTTCTATAGTAAATTATTCAAAAAATAATTTTTTTTTTTTGTCGCAAATTTTAATTGCGCCAGAAATTTCCTTTTCTACAGTAAATTTTTCAAAACATTATTTTTTACTGTCGCAAATTTTAATTGCTCCAGGGATTGCCTTTTCTACAGTAAATTTTTAAAATTTAATTTTATACTGTCGCAAATTTTAAGTCCGCCAGGGATTGCCTTTTCTATAGTAAATTATTCAAAAAATAATTTTTTACTGTCGCAAATTTTAAATTCGCCAGGGATTGCCTTTTCTACAGTAAATTTTTCAAAAAATAATTTTTTACTGTCGCAAATTTTAATTACGCCAGGGATTGCCTTTTCTATAGTAAATTATTCATAAAATAATGTTTTACTGTCGCAAATTTTAATTGCGCCAGGGATTGCCTTTTCTATAGTAAATTATTCAAAAATTAATTTTTTACTGTCGCAAATTTTAATTGCGCCAGGGATTGCCTTTTCTATAGTAAATTTTTCAAAAATTAATTTTTTACTGTCGCAAATTTTAAATCCGCCAGGGATTGCCCTTTCTATAATAAATTTTTCACAAATTAATTTTCTACTGTCGCAAATTTTAATTGCGCCAGGGATTGCCTTTTCTGTAGTAAATTTTTTCAGAAACTAATTTTTTACTGTCGCAAATTTTAACTACGCCAGGGATTGCCTTTTCTATAGTAAATTTTTTCAAAAAATAATTTTTTTCTGTCGCAAATTTTAAATACGCCAGGGATTGCCTTTTCTATAGTAAATTTTTCAAAAAATAATTTTCTACTGTCGCAAATTTTAATTGCGCCAGGGATTGCCTTTCCTACGGTAAATTTTTCTAAAAATAATTTTTTACTGTCGCAAATTTTAATTACGCCAGGGATTGCCTTTTCTATAGTAAATTATTCAAAAAATAATTTTTTACTGTCGCAAATTTTAATTGCGCCAGGGATTGCCTTTTCTATAGTAAATTATTCAAAAAATAATTTTTTACTGTCGCAAATTTTAATTGCGCCAGGGATTGTCTTTTCTACAGTAAATTTTTCAAAAACTAATTTTTTACTGTCGCAAATTTTAATTACGCCAGGGATTGCCTTTTCTATAGTAAATTTTTCAAAAAATAACTTTTTACTGTCGCAAATTTTAATTACGCCAGGGATTGCCTTTCTATAGTAAATTTTTCAAAAAATAATTTTCTTCTGTCCCAAATTTTAATTGCGCCAGGGATTGCCTATTCTACAGTAAATTTTTCAAAAAATAATTTTTTACTGTCGCAAATTTTAATTGCGCCAGGAATTGCCTTTTCTACAGTAAATTTTTCAAAATTTAATTTTGTACTGTCGCAAATTTTAAATCCGCCAGGTATTGCCTTTTCTATAGTAAATTATTCAAAAAATAATTTTTTACTGTCGCAGATTTCAAATACGGCAGGGATTGCCTTTTCTATAGTAAATTTTTCAAAAAATAATTTTCTACTGTCGCAAATTTTAATTGCGCCAGGGATTGCCTTTTCTACAGTAAATTTTTCAAAAAATAATTTTTTACTGTCGCAAATTTTAATTACGCCAGGGATTGCCTTTTCTATAGTAAATTATTCAAAAAATAATTTTTTACTGTCGCAAATTTTAATTGCGCCAGGGATTGTCTTTTCTATAGTAAATTATTCAAAAATTAATTTTTTACTGTCGCAAATTTTAATTACGCCAGGGATTGCCTTTTCTATAGTAAATTATTCAAAAAATATTTTTTTAATGTCGCAAATTTTAATTGCGCCAGGGATTGCCTTTTCTATAGTAAATTATTCAAAAAATAATTTTTTACTCTCGCAAAATTTAATTGCGCCAGGTATTGCCTTTTCTATAGTAAATTTTTCAAAAAATAATTTTCTACTGTCGCAAATTTTAAATCCGCCAGGGATTGCCTTTTCTATAGTAAATTTTTCAAAAAATAATTTTTTACTGTCGCAAATTTTAATTGCGCCAGGGATTGCCTTTTCTATAGTAAATTTTTCAAAAACTAATTTTTTACTGTCGAAAATTTTAATTACGCCAGGGATTGCCTTTTCTATAGTAAATTATTCAAAAAATAATTTTTTATTGTCGCAAATTTAAATTGCGCCAGGGATTGCCTTTTCTATAGTAAATTTTTCAAAAAATAATTTTTTACTGTCGCAAATTTTAATTGCGCCAGGGATTGCCTTTTCTATAGTAAATTTTTCACAAATTAATTTTTTACTGTCGCAAATTTTAAATCCGCAAGGGATTGCCTTTTCTATAGTAAATTATTCAAAAAATAATTTTCTACTGTCGCAAATTTTAATTGCGCCAGGGATTGCCTTTTCTATAGTAAATTTTTCAAAAATTAATTTTTTACTGTCGCAAATTTTAAATCCGCCAGAGATTGCCTTTTCTATAGTAAATTTTTCACAAATTAATTTTCTACTGTCGCAAATTTTAATTACGCCAGCGATTGCCTTTTCTATAGTAAATTTTACAAAAAATAATTTTTTACTCTCGCAAGTTTTAATTGCGCCAGGGTTTGCCTTTTCTATAGTAAATTTTTCAAAATTTAATTTTATACTGTCGCAAATTTTAAATACGCCAGGGATTGCCTTTTCTATAGTAAATTTTTCAAAAATTAATTTTTTACTGTCGCAAATTTTAAATACGCCAGGGATTGCCATTTCTATAGTAAATTTTTCAAAAAATAATTTTCTACTGTAGCAAATTTTAATTGCGCCTGGGATTGCCTTTTCTACAGTAAATTTTTCAAAAAATAATTTTTTACTGTCGCAAATTTTAAATCCGCCAGGGATTGCCTTTTCTATAGTAAATTATTCAAAAAATAATTTTTTACTGTCGCAAATTTCAATTGCGCCAGGGATTGCCTTTTCTACAGTAAATTTTTCAAAAATAATTTTCAACTGTCGCAAATTTTAATTGCGCCAGGGATTGCCTTTTCTATAGTAAATTTTTCAAAAATTAATTTTTTACTGTCGCAAATTTTAAATCCGCCTGGGATTGCCTTTTCTATAGTAAAATTTTCAAAAAATAATTTTTTACTGTCGCAAATTTTAATTACGCCAGGGATTGCCTTTTCTACAGTCAATTTTTCAAAAAATAATTTTTTACTGTCGCAAATTTTAATCGTGCCAGGGATTGCCTTTTCTATATTAAATTTTTCAAAAACAAATTTTTTACTGTCGAAAATTTTAATTACGCCAGGGATTGCCTTTTCTATAGTAAATTATTCAAAAAATAATTTTTTACTGTCGCAAATTTTAATTGTGCCAGGGATTGCCTTTTCTATAGTAAATTTTTCAAAAAATATTTTTTTATTGTCGCAAATTTTAATTGCGCCAGGGATTGCCTTTTCTATAGTAAGTTTTTCACAAATTAATTTTTTACTTTCGCAAATTTTAAATCCGCCAGGGATTGCCTTTTCTATAGTAAATTATTCAAAAAATAATTTTCTACTGTCGCAAATTTTAATTGCGCCAAGGATTGCCTTTTCTATAGTAAATTTTTCAAAAATTAATTTTTTACTGTCGCAAATTTTAAATCCGCCAGGGATTGACTTTTAAATAGTAAATTTTTCACAAATTAATTTTCTACTGTCGCAAATTTTAATTACGCCAGGGATTGCCTTTTCTATAGTAAATTTTACAAAAAATAATTTTTTACTGTCGCAAGTTTTAATTACGCCAGGGATTGCCTTTTCTATAGTAAATTTAAAAAAAAAAAATTTTTTACTGTCGCAAGTTTTAATTGCGCCAGGGACTGCCTTTTCTATAGTAAATTTTTCAAAAATTAATTTTTTACTGTCGCAAATTTTAAATACGCCAGGGATTGCCTTTTCTATAGTAATTTTTTCAAAAAATAACTTTCTACTGTCGCAAATTTTAATTGCGCCAGGTATTGCCTTTTGTACAGTAAATTTTTCAAAAAATAATTTTTTACTGTCGCAAGTTTTAAATCCGCCAGGGATTGCCTTTTCTATAGTAAATTATTCAAAAAATAATTTTTTACTGTCGCAAATTTTAATTGCGCCAGGGATTGCCTTTTCTACAGTAAATTTTTCAAAAAATAATTTTCTATTGTCGCAAATTTTAATTGCGCCAGGGTTTGCCTTTTCTATAGTAAATTTTTCAAAAATTAATTTTTTACTGTCGCAAATTTTAAATCCGCCAGGGATTGCCTTTTCTATAGTAAATTTTTCACAAATTAATTTTCTACTGTCGCAAATTTTAATTACGCCAGGGATTGCCTTTTCTATAGTAAATTTTACAAAATATAATTTTTTACTGTCGCAAATTTTAATTGCGCCAGGGATTGCCTTTTCTATAGTAAATTTTTCAAAAATTAATTTTTTACTGTCGCAAATTTTAAATACGCCAGGGATTGCCATTTCTATAGTAAGTTATTCAAAAAATAATTTCTTACTGTCGCAAATTTCAATTGCGGCAGGGATTGCCTTTTCTACAGTAAATTTTTCAAAAAATAATTTTCTACTGTCGCAAATTTTAATTGCGCCAAGTATTGCCTTTTGTACAGTAAATTTTTCAAAAAATAATTTTTTACTGTCGCAAGTTTTAAATCCGCCAGGGATTGCCTTTTCTATAGTAAATTATTCAAAATATAATTTTTTACTGTCGCAAATTTTAAATACGCCAGGGATTGCCTTTTCTATAGTAAATTTTGCAAAAAATAATTTTTTACTGTCTCAAATTTTAATTGCGCCAGGGATTGCCTTTTCTACAGTAAATTTTTCAAAAAATAATTTTTTACTGTCGCAAATTTTAAATCCGCCAGGGATTGCCTTTTCTATAGTAAATTATTCAAAAAATAATTTTTTACTGTCGCAAATTTCAATTGCGCCAGGGATTGCCTTTTCTACAGTAAATTTTTCAAAAAATAATTTTCTACTGTCGCAAATTTTAATTGCGCCAGGGATTGCCTTTTCTATAGTAAATTTTTCAAAAATTAATTTTTTACTGTCGCAAATTTTAAATCCGCCTGGGATTGCCTTTCTATAGTAAATTTTTCAAAAAATAATTTTTTGCTGTCGCAAATTTTAATTAAGCCAGGGATTGCCTTTTCTACAGTAAATTTTTCAAAAAATAATTTTTTACTGTCGCAAATTTTAATCGCGCCAGGGATTGCCTTTTCTATAGTAAATTTTTCAAAAACAAATTTTTTACTGGCGAAAATTTTAATTACGCCAGGGATTGCCTTTTCTATAGTAAATTATTCAAAAAATAATTTTTTACTGTCGCAAATTTTAATTGTGCCAGGGATTGCCTTTTCTATAGTAAATTTTTCAAAAAATATTTTTTTATTGTCGCAAATTTTAATTGCGCCAGGGATTGCCTTTTCTATAGTAAATTTTTCACAAATTAATTTTTTACTTTCGCAAATTTTAAATGCGCCAGGGATTGCCTTTTCTATAGTAAATTTTTCAAAAATTAATTTTTTAATGTCGCAAATTTTAAATCCGCCAGGGATTGCCTTTTCTATAGTAAATTTTTCACAAATTAATTTTCTACTGTCGCAAATTTTAATTACGCCAGGGGTTGCCTTTTCTATAGTAAATTTTACAAAAAATAATTTTTTACTGTCGCAAGTTTTAATTACGCCAGGGATTGCCTTTTCGATAGTAAATTTAAAAAAAAATAATTTTTTACTGTCGCAAGTTTTAATTGCGCCAGGGATTGTCTTTTCTATAGTAAATTTTTCACAAATTAATTTTCTACTGTCGCAAATTTTAATTACGCCAGGGATTGCCTTTTCTATAGTAAATTTTACAAAATATAATTTTTTACTGTCGCAAATTTTAATTGCGCCAGGGATTGCCTTTTCTATAGTAAATTTTTCAAAAATTAATTTTTTACTGTCGCAAATTTTAAATACGCCAGGGATTGCCTTTTCTATAGTAAGTTATCCAAAAAATAATTTTTTACTGTCGCAAATTTCAATTGCGCCAGGGATTGCCTTTTCTACAGTAAATTTTTCAAAAAATAATTTTCTACTGTCGCAAATTTTAATTGCGCCAAGTATTGCCTTTTGTACAGTAAATTTTTCAAAAAATAATTTTTTACTGTAGCAAGTTTTAAATCCGCCAGGGATTGCCTTTTCTATAGTAAATTATTCAAACTATAATTTTTTACTGTCGCAAATTTTAAATACGCCAGGAATTGCCTTTTCTATAGTAAATTTTGCAAAAAATAATTTTTTACTGTCGCAAATTTTAATTGCGCCAGGGATTGCCTTTTCTACAGTAAATTTTTCAAAAAATAATTTTTTACTGTCGCAAATTTTAAATCCGCCAGGGATTGCCTTTTCTATAGTAAATTATTCAAAAAATAATTTTTTACTGTCGCAAATTTCAATTGCGCCAGGGATTGCCTTTTCTACAGTAAATTTTTCAAAAAATAATTTTCTACTGTCGCAAATTTTAATTGCGCCAGGAATTGCCTTTTCTATAGTGAATTTTTCAAAAATTAATTTTTTACTGTCGCAAATTTTAAATCCGCCTGGGATTGCCTTTTCTATAGTAAATTTTTCAAAAAATAATTTTTTACTGTCGCAAATTTTAATTAAGCCAGGGATTGCCTTTTCTACAGTAAATTTTTCAAAAAATAATTTTTTACTGTCGCAAATTTTAATCGGGCCAGGGATTGCCTTTTCTATAGTAAATCTTTCAAAAAAAGTTTTTTACTGTCGAAAATTTTAATTACGCCAGGGATTGCCTTTTCTATAGTAAATTATTCAAAAAATAATTTTTTACTGTCGCAAATTTTAATTGTGCCAGGGATTGCCTTTTT
The DNA here is from genome assembly GCA_963930735.1 of Dioctria linearis. Lineage (NCBI taxonomy): Eukaryota > Metazoa > Arthropoda > Insecta > Diptera > Asilidae > Dioctria > Dioctria linearis. The sequence continues at coordinate 18,120 of CAWVNZ010000439.1, read as the reverse complement.
TATAGTAAATTTTTCAAAAAATATTTTTTTATTGTCGCAAATTTTAATTGCGCCAGGGATTGCCTTTTCTATAGTAAATTTTTCACAAATTAATTTTTTAATGTCGCAAATTTTAAATCCGCCAGGGATTGCCTTTCCTATAGTAAATTTTTCACAAATTAATTTTCTACTGTCACAAATTTTAAATACGCCAGGTATTGCCTTTTCTATAGTAAATTTTTCACAAATTAATTTTCTACTGTCGCAAATTTTAATTACGCCAGGGATTGCCTTTTCTATAGTAAATTTTACAAAAAAATTATTTTTTACTGTCGCAAGTTTTAATTGCGCCAGGTACTGCCTTTTCTATAGTAAATTTTTCAAAAATTAATTTTTTACTGTCGCAAATTTTAAATACGCCAGGGATTGCCTTTTCTATAGTAAATTTTTCAAAAAATAATTTTCTACTGTCGCAAATTTTAATTGCGCCAGGTATTGCCTTTTCTACAGTAAATTTTTCAAAAAATAATTTTTTACTGTCGCAAGTTTTAAATCCGCCAGGGATTGCCTTTTCTATAGTAAATTTTTCACAAATTAATTTTTTACTGTCGCAAATTTTAATTGCGCAAGGGATTGCCTTTTCTATAGTAAATTTTACAAAAAATAATTTTTTACTGTCGTAAGTTTTAATTGCGCCAGGGATTGCCTTTTCTATAGTAAATTTTTCAAAAATTAATTTTTTACTGTCGCAAATTTTAAATACGCCAGGTATTGCCTTTTCTATAGTAAATTTTTCACAAATTAATTTTCTACTGTCGCAAATTTTAATTACGCCAGGGATTGCCTTTTCTATAGTAAATTTTACAAAAAATAATTTTTTACTGTCGTAAGTTTTAATTGCGCCAGGGATTGCCTTTTCTATAGTAAATTTTTCAAAAAATAATTTTTTACTGTCGCAAATTTTAAATACGCCAGGGATTGCCTTTTCTATAGTAAATTTTGCAAAAAATAATTTTTTACTGTCGCAAATTTTAATTACGCCAGGGTTTGCCTTTTCTATAGTAAATTTTTCAAATTTTAATTTTATACTGTCGCAAATTTTAATTGCGCCAGGGATTGTGTTTTCTACAGTAAATTTTTCAAAAAATAATTTTTTAATGTCGCAAATTTTAATTACGCCAGGTATTGCCTTTTCTATAGTAAATTATTCAAAAAATAATTTTTTACTGCCGCAAATTTTAAATCCGCCAGGGATTGCCTTTTCTATAGTAAATTATTCAAAAAATAATTTTTTACTGTCGCAAATTTTAATTGCGCCAGGGATTGCCTTTTCTACAGTAAATTTTTCAAAAACTAATTTTTTACTGTCGCAAATTTTAATTACGCCAGGGATTGCCTTTTCTATAGTAAATTTTTCAATAAATAATTTTATACTGTCTCAAATTTTAATTACGCCAGGGATTGCCTTTCCTATAGTAAATTTTTCAAAATTTAATTTTATACTGTCGCAAATTTTAATTGCGCCAGGGATTGCCTTTTCTATAGTAAATTTTTCAAAAAATAATTTTATACTGTCGCAAATTTTAATTGCGCCAGGGATTGCCTTTTCTATAGTAAATTTTTCAAAAAATAATTTTCTACAGTCGCAAATTTTAATTGCGTCAGAGATTGCCTTTTCTATAGTAAATTTTTCAAATAATAATTTTCTACTGTCGCAAATTTTAAATACGCTAGGGAATGCCTTTTCTATAGTAAATTTTTCAAAATTTAATTTTATACTGTCGCAAATTTTAAACCCGCCAGGGATTGCCTTTTCTATAGTATATTATTCAAAAAATAATTTTTTACTGTCGCAAATTTTAAATACCCCAGGGATTGCCTTTTCTATAGTAAATTTTTCAAAAAATAATTTTCTACTGACGCAAATTTTAATTGCGTCAGGGATTGTCTTTTCTATAGTAAATTTGTCAAAAAATATTTTTTACTGTCGCAAATTTTAACTGCGCCAGGGATTGCCTTTTCTATAGTAAATTTTTCACAAATTAATTTTTTACTGTAGTAAATTTTAAATCCGCCAGGGATGGCCTTTTCTACAGTAAATTTTTCAAAAAATTATTTTTTACTGTGGCAAATTTTAATTACGCCAGGGATTGCATTTTCTATAGTAAATTATTCAAAAAATAATTTTTTACTGTCGCAAATTTTAATTACGCCAGGGATTGCCTGTTCTATAGTAAATTATTCAAAAAATAATTTTTTACTTTCGCAAATTTTAATTGCGCCAGGGATTGCCTTTTCTACAGTAGATTTTTCAAAAAATAATTTTTTACTGTCGCAAATTTTAAATACGCCAGGGATTGCCTTTTTTATAGTAAATTTTGCAAAAAATAATTTTTTACTGTCGCAAATTTTAATTGCGCCAGGGATTGCCTTTTCTATAGTAAATTTTTCAAAAATTAATTTTTTACTGTCGCAAATTTTAATTGCTCCAGGGATTGCCTTTTCTACAGTAAATTTTTCAAAAAATAATTTTTTACTGTCGCAAATTTTAATTACGCCAGGGATTGCCTTTTCTATAGTAAATTATTCAAAAAATAGTTTTTTACTGTCGGAAATTTTAATTGCGCCAGGGATTGCCTTTTCTACAGTAAATTTTTCAAAAAATAACTTTTTACTGTCGCAAATTTTAATTACGCCAGGGATTGCCTTTTCTATAGTAAATTTTTCAAAATTTAATTTTATACTGTCGCAAATTTTAATTGCGCCAGGGATTGGCTTTTCTACAGTAAATTTTTCAAAAAATAATTTTTTACTGTCGCAAATTTTAATTACGCCGGGGATTGCCTTTTCTATAGTAGATTATTCATAAAATAATGTTTTACTGTCGCAAATTTTAATTGCGCCAGGGATTGTCTTTTCTATAGTAAATTATTCAAAAATTAATTTTCTACTGTCGCAACTTTTAATTGCGCCAGGGATTGCCTTTTCTATAGTAAATTTTTCAAAAATTAATTTGTTACTGTCGCAAATTTAAACTGCGCCAGGGTTTGCCTTTTCTACAGTAAATTTTTCAAAAAATAATTTTTTACTGTCGCAAATTTTAATTAAGCCAGGGATTGCCTTTTCTATAGTAAATTTTTCAAAAAATAATTTTTTACTGTCGCAAATTTTAATCGCGCCAGGGATTGCCTTTTCTATAGTAAATTTTTCAAAAACAAATTTTTTACTGGCGAAAATTTTAATTACGCCAGGGATTGCCTTTTCTATAGTAAATTATTCAAAAAATAATTTTTTACTGTCTCAAATTTTAATTGTGCCAGGGATTGCCTTTTCTATAGTAAATTTTTCAAAAAATATTTTTTTATTGTCGCAAATTTTAATTGCGCCAGGGATTGCCTTTTCTATAGTAAATTTTTCACAAATTAATTTTTTACTTTCGCAAATTTTAAATGCGCCAGGGATTGCCTTTTCTATAGTAAATTATTCAAAAAATAATATTCTACTGTCGCAAATTTTAATTGCGTCAAGGATTGCCTTTTCTATAGTAAATTTTTCAAAAATTAATTTTTTAATGTCGCAAATTTTAAATCCGCCAGGGATTGCCTTTTCTATAGTAAATTTTTCACAAATTAATTTTCTACTGTCGCAAATTTTAATTACGCCAGGGGTTGCCTTTTCTATAGTAAATTTTACAAAAAATAATTTTTTACTGTCGCAAGTTTTAATTACGCCAGGGATTGCCTTTTCGATAGTAAATTTAAAAAAAAATAATTTTTTACTGTCGCAAGTTTTAATTGCGCCAGGGATTGCCTTTTCTATAGTAAATTTTTCACAAATTAATTTTCTACTGTCGCAAATTTTAATTACGCCAGGGATTGCCTTTTCTATAGTAAATTTTACAAAATATAATTTTTTACTGTCGCAAATTTTAATTGCGCCAGGGATTGCCTTTTCTATAGTAAATTTTCAAAAATTAATTTTTTACTGTCGCAAATTTTAAATACGCCAGGGATTGCCTTTTCTATAGTAAGTTATTCAAAAAATAATTTTTTACTGTCGCAAATTTCAATTGCGCCAGGGATTGCCTTTTCTACAGTAAATTTTTCAAAAAATAATTTTCTACTGTCGCAAATTTTAATTGCGCCAAGTATTGCCTTTTGTACAGTAAATTTTTCAAAAAATAATTTTTTACTGTAGCTAGTTTTAAATCCGCCAGGGATTGCCTTTTCTATAGTAAATTATTCAAACTATAATTTTTTACTGTCGCAAATTTTAAATACGCCAGGAATTGCCTTTTCTATAGTAAATTTTGCAAAAAATAATTTTTTACTGTCGCAAATTTTAATTGCGCCAGGGATTGCCTTTTCTACAGTAAATTTTTCAAAAAATAATTTTTTACTGTCGCAAATTTTAAATCCGCCAGGGATTGCCTTTTCTATAGTAAATTATTCAAAAAATAATTTTTTACTGTCGCAAATTTCAATTGCGCCAGAGATTGCCTTTTCTACAGTAAATTTTTCAAAAAATAATTTTCTACTGTCGCAAATTTTAATTGCGCCAGGAATTGCCTTTTCTATAGTGAATTTTTCAAAAATTAATTTTTTACTGTCGCAAATTTTAAATCCGCCTGGGATTGCCTTTTCTATAGGAAATTTTTCAAAAAATAATTTTTTACTGTCGCAAATTTTAATTAAGCCAGGGATTGCCTTTTCTACAGTAAATTTTTCAAAAAATAATTTTTTACTGTCGCAAATTTTAATCGGGCCAGGGATTGCCTTTTCTATAGTAAATTTTTCAAAAACAAATTTTTTACTGTCGAAAATTTTAATTACGCCAGGGATTGCCTTTTCTATAGTAAATTATTCAAAAAATAATTATTTACTGTCGCAAATTTTAATTGTGCCAGGTATTGCCTTTTTTATAGTAAATTTTTCAAAAAATATTTTTTTATTGTCGCAAATTTTAATTGCGCCAGGGATTGCCTTTTCTATAGTAAATTTTTCACAAATTAATTTTTTAATGTCGCAAATTTTAAATCCGCCAGGGATTGCCTTTCCTATAGTAAATTTTTCACAAATTAATTTTCTACTGTCACAAATTTTAAATACGCCAGGTATTGCCTTTTCTATAGTAAATTTTTCACAAATTAATTTTCTACTGTCGCAAATTTTAATTACGCCAGGGATTGCCTTTTCTATAGTAAATTTTACAAAAAAATTATTTTTTACTGTCGCAAGTTTTAATTGCGCCAGGTACTGCCTTTTCTATAGTAAATTTTTCAAAAATTAATTTTTTACTGTCGCAAATTTTAAATACGCCAGGGATTGCCTTTTCTATAGTAAATTTTTCAAAAAATAATTTTCTACTGTCGCAAATTTTAATTGCGCCAGGTATTGCCTTTTCTACAGTAAATTTTTCAAAAAATAATTTTTTACTGTCGCAAGTTTTAAATCCGCCAGGGATTGCCTTTTCTATAGTAAATTTTTCACAAATTAATTTTTTACTGTCGCAAATTTTAATTGCGCAAGGGATTGCCTTTTCTATAGTAAATTTTACAAAAAATAATTTTTTACTGTCGTAAGTTTTAATTGCGCCAGGGATTGCCTTTTCTATAGTAAATTTTTCAAAAATTAATTTTTTACTGTCGCAAATTTTAAATACGCCAGGTATTGCCTTTTCTATAGTAAATTTTTCACAAATTAATTTTCTACTGTCGCAAATTTTAATTACGCCAGGGATTGCCTTTTCTATAGTAAATTTTACAAAAAATAATTTTTTACTGTCGTAAGTTTTAATTGCGCCAGGGATTGCCTTTTCTATAGTAAATTTTTCAAAAAATAATTTTTTACTGTCGCAAATTTTAAATACGCCAGGGATTGCCTTTTCTATAGTAAATTTTGCAAAAAATAATTTTTTACTGTCGCAAATTTTAATTACGCCAGGGTTTGCCTTTTCTATAGTAAATTTTTCAAATTTTAATTTTATACTGTCGCAAATTTTAATTGCGCCAGGGATTGTGTTTTCTACAGTAAATTTTTCAAAAAATAATTTTTTAATGTCGCAAATTTTAATTACGCCAGGTATTGCCTTTTCTATAGTAAATTATTCAAAAAATAATTTTTTACTGCCGCAAATTTTAAATCCGCCAGGGATTGCCTTTTCTATAGTAAATTATTCAAAAAATAATTTTTTACTGTCGCAAATTTTAATTGCGCCAGGGATTGCCTTTTCTACAGTAAATTTTTCAAAAACTAATTTTTTACTGTCGCAAATTTTAATTACGCCAGGGATTGCCTTTTCTATAGTAAATTTTTCAATAAATAATTTTATACTGTCTCAAATTTTAATTACGCCAGGGATTGCCTTTCCTATAGTAAATTTTTCAAAATTTAATTTTATACTGTCGCAAATTTTAATTGCGCCAGGGATTGCCTTTTCTATAGTAAATTTTTCAAAAAATAATTTTATACTGTCGCAAATTTTAATTGCGCCAGGGATTGCCTTTTCTATAGTAAATTTTTCAAAAAATAATTTTCTACAGTCGCAAATTTTAATTGCGTCAGAGATTGCCTTTTCTATAGTAAATTTTTCAAAAAATAATTTTCTACTGTCGCAAATTTTAAATACGCTAGGGAATGCCTTTTCTATAGTAAATTTTTCAAAATTTAATTTTATACTGTCGCAAATTTTAAACCCGCCAGGGATTGCCTTTTCTATAGTATATTATTCAAAAAATAATTTTTTACTGTCGCAAATTTTAAATACCCCAGGGATTGCCTTTTCTATAGTAAATTTTTCAAAAAATAATTTTCTACTGACGCAAATTTTAATTGCGTCAGGGATTGTCTTTTCTATAGTAAATTTGTCAAAAAATATTTTTTACTGTCGCAAATTTTAACTGCGCCAGGGATTGCCTTTTCTATAGTAAATTTTTCACAAATTAATTTTTTACTGTAGTAAATTTTAAATCCGCCAGGAATGGCCTTTTCTACAGTAAATTTTTCAAAAAATTATTTTTTACTGTGGCAAATTTTAATTACGCCAGGGATTGCATTTTCTATAGTAAATTATTCAAAAAATAATTTTTTACTGTCGCAAATTTTAATTACGCCAGGGATTGCCTGTTCTATAGTAAATTATTCAAAAAATAATTTTTTACTTTCGCAAATTTTAATTGCGCCAGGGATTGCCTTTTCTACAGTAGATTTTTCAAAAAATAATTTTTTACTGTCGCAAATTTTAAATACGCCAGGGATTGCCTTTTTTATAGTAAATTTTGCAAAAAATAATTTTTTACTGTCGCAAAATTTAATTGCGCCAGGGATTGCCTTTTCTATAGTAAATTTTTCAAAAATTAATTTTTTACTGTCGCAAATTTTAATTGCTCCAGGGATTGCCTTTTCTACAGTAAATTTTTCAAAAAATAATTTTTTACTGTCGCAAATTTTAATTACGCCAGGGATTGCCTTTTCTATAGTAAATTATTCAAAAAATAGTTTTTTACTGTCGGAAATTTTAATTGCGCCAGGGATTGCCTTTTCTACAGTAAATTTTTCAAAAAATAACTTTTTACTGTCGCAAATTTTAATTACGCCAGGGATTGCCTTTTCTATAGTAAATTTTTCAAAATTTAATTTTATACTGTCGCAAATTTTAATTGCGCCAGGGATTGGCTTTTCTACAGTAAATTTTTCAAAAAATAATTTTTTACTGTAGCAAATTTTAATTACGCCAGGGATTGCCTTTTCTATAGTAAATTATTCATAAAATAATTTTTTACTGTCGCAAATTTTAATTGCGCCAGGGATTGCCTTTTCTATAGTAAATTATTCAAAAAACAAGTTTTTACTGTCGCAAATTTTAATTGCGCCAGGGATTGCTTTTTCTACAGTAAATTTTTCAAAAACTAATTTTTTACTGTCGCAAATTTTAATTACGCCAGGGATTGCCTTTTCTATAGTAAATTTTTCAAAAAATAATTTTATACTGTCGCAAATTTTAATTTCGCCAGGGATTGCCTTTTCTATAGTAAATTTTTCAAAATTTAATTTTATACTGTCGCAAATTTTAATTGCGCCAGGGATTGCCTTTTCTATAGTAAATTTTTCAAAAAATAATTTTATACTGTCGCAAATTTTAATTGCGCCAGGGATTGCCTTTTCTATAGTAAATTTTTCAAAAAATAATTTTCTACTGTCGCAAAATTTAATTGCGCCAGGGATTGCTTTTTAAATGTAAATTATTCAAAAAATAATTTTCTACTGTCGCAAATTTTAAATACGCCAGGGATTGCCTTTTCTACAGTAAATTTTTCAAAAAATAATTTTTTACTGCCGCAAATTTTAATTACGCCAGGGATTGCCTTTTCTATAGTAAATTATTCAAAAAATAATTTTTTACTGTCGCAAATTTTAATTGCGCCAGGGATTGCCTTTTCTATAGTAAATTATTCAAATAATAATTTTTTACTGGTGCAAATGTTAATTGGCCAGGGATTGCGTTTTATACAGAAAATTTTTCAAAAACTAATTTTTTACTGTCGCAAATTTAAATTACGCCATGGATTGCCTTTTCAATAGTAAATTTTTCAAAAAATAATTTTTTACTGTCGCAAATTTTAATTACGCCAGGGATTGCCTTTCTATAGTAAATTTTTCAAAAAATAATTTGCTACTGTCGCAAATTTTAATTGCGCCAGAGATTTCCTTTTCTACAGTAAATTTTTCAAAAAATTATTTTTTACTGTCGCAAATTTTAATTGCTCCAGGGTTGCCCTTTCTACAGTAAATTTTTAAAATTTAATTTTATACTGTCGCAAATTTTAAGTCCGACAGGGATTGCCTTTTCTATAGTAAATTATTCAAAAAATAATTTTTTACTGTCGCAAATTTTAAATGCGCCAGGGATTGCCTTTTCTACAGTAAATTTTTCAAAAAATAATTTTTTACTGTCGCAAATTTTAATTACGCCGGGGATTGCCTTTTCTATAGTAGATTATTCATAAAATAATGTTTTACTGTCGCAAATTTTAATTGCGCCAGGGATTGTCTTTTCTATAGTAAATTATTCAAAAATTAATTTTCTACTGTCGCAACTTTTAATTGCGCCAGGGATTGCCTTTTCTATAGTAAATTTTTCAAAAATTAATTTGTTACTGTCGCAAATTTAAACTGCGCCAGGGTTTGCCTTTTCTACAGTAAATTTTTCAAAAAATAATTTTTTACTGTCGCAAATTTTAATTAAGCCAGGGATTGCCTTTTCTATAGTAAAGTATTCAAAAAATAATTTTTTACTGTCGCAAATTTTAATTGCGCCAGGGATTGCCTTTTCTATAGTAAATTATTCAAATAATAATTTTTTACTGGTGCAAATGTTAATTGGCCAGGGATTGCGTTTTCTACAGAAAATTTTTCAAAAACTAATTTTTTACTGTCGCAAATTTTAATTACGCCAGGGATTGCCTTTTCTATAGTAAATTTTTCAAAAAATAATTTTTTACTGTCGCAAATTTTAATTACGCCAGGGATTGCCTTTTCTATAGTAAATTATTCATAAAATAATGTTTTACTGTCGCAAATTTTAATTGCGCCAGGGATTGCCTTTTCTATAGTAAATTATTCAAAAATTAATTTTTTACTGTCGCAAATTTTAATTGCGCCAGGGATTGCCTTTTATATAGTAAATTTTTCAAAAATTAATTTTTTACTGTCGAAAATTTTAAATCCGCCAGGGATTGCCTTTTCTATAATAAAATTTTTCACAAATTAATTTTCTACTGTCGCAAATTTTAATTGCGCCAGGGATTGCCTTTTCTGTAGTAAATTTTTCAGAAACTAATTTTTTACTGTCGCAAATTTTAACTACGCCAGGGATTGCCTTTTCTATAGTAAATTTTTCAAAAAATAATTTTTTACTGTCGCAAATTTTAAATACGCCAGGGATTGCCTTTTCTATAGTAAATTTTTCAAAAAATTATTTTCTACTGTCGCAAATTTTAATTGCGCCAGGGATTGCCTTTCCTACAGTAAATTTTTCAAAAAATAATTTTTTACTGTCGCAAATTTTAATTACGCCAGGGATTGCCTTTTCTATAGTAAATTATTCAAAAAATAATTTTTTACTGTCGCAAATTTTAATTGCGCCAGGGATTGCCTTTCTATAGTAAATTATTCAAAAAATAATTTTTTATTGTCGCAAATTTTAATTGCGCCAGGGATTGTCTTTTCTCCAGTAAATTTTTCAAAAACTAATTTTTTACTGTCGCAAATTTTAAATCCGCCAGGGATTGCCTTTTCTATAGTAAATTTTTCACAAATTAATTTTGTACTGTCGCAAATTTTAAATCCGCCAGGTATTGCCTTTTCTATAGTAAATTATTCAAAAAATAATTTTTTACTGTCGCAAGTTTTAATTGCGCCAGGGTTTGCCTTTTCTATAGTAAATTTTTCAAAATTTAATTTTATACTGTCGCAAATTTTAAATACGCCAGGGATTGCCTTTTCTATAGTAAATTTTTCAAAAATTAATTTTTTACTGTCGCAAATTTTAAATACGCCAGGGATTGCCATTTCTATAGTAAATTTTTCAAAAAATAATTTTCTACTTTCGCAAATTTTAATTGCGCCTGGGATTGCCTTTTCTACAGTAAATTTTTTAAAAAATAATTTTGTACTGTCGCAAATTTTAAATCCGCCAGGGATTGCCTTTTCTATAGTAAATTATTCAAAAAATATTTTTTTACTGTCGCAAATTTCAATTGCGCCAGGGTTTGCCTTTTCTACAGTAAATTTTTCAAAAAATAATTTTCTACTGTCGCAAATTTTAATTGCGCCAGGGATTGCCTTTTCTATAGTAAATTTTTCAAAAATTAATTTTTTACTGTCGCAAATTTTAAATCCGCCAGGGATTGCCTTTTCTGTAGTAAATTTTTCACAAATTAATTTTCTACTGTCGCAAATTTTAATTACGCCAGGGATTGCCTTTTCTATAGTAAATTTTACAAAATATAATTTTTTTCTGTCGCAAATTTTAATTGCGCCAGGGATTGCCTTTTCTATAGTAAATTTTTCAAAAATTAATTTTTTACTGTCGCAAATTTTAAATACGCCAGGTATTGCCTTTTGTACAGTAAATTTTTCAAAAAATAATTTTCTACTGTCGCAAATTTTAATTGCGCCAGGGATTGCCTTTTCTACAGTAAATTTTTCAAAAAATAATTTTTTACTGTCGCAAATTTTAAATCCGCCAGGGATTGCGTTTTCTATAGTAAATTATTCAAAATATAATTTTTTACTGTCGCAAATTTTAAATACGCCAGGGATTGCCTTTTCTATAGTAAATTTTGCAAAAAATAATTTTTTACTGTCGAAATTTTAATTGCGCCAGGGATTGCCTTTTCTACAGTAAATTTTTCAAAAAATAATTTTTTACTGTCGCAAATTTTAAATCCGCCAGGGATTGCCTTTTCTATAGTAAATTATTCAAAAAAAAATTTTTACTGTCGCAAATTTCAATTGCGCCAGGGATTGCCTTTTCTACAGTAAATTTTTCAAAAAATAATTTTCTACTGTCGCAAATTTTAATTGCGCCAGGGATTGCCTTTTCTATAGTAAATTTTTTAAAAATTAATTTTTTACTGTCGCAAATTTTAAATCCGCCTGGGATTGCCTTTTCTATAGTAAATTTTTCAAAAAATAATTTCTTACTGTCGCAAATTTTAATTACGCCAGGGATTGCCTTTTCTACAGTAAATTTTTCAAAAAATAATTTTTTACTGTCGCAAATTTTAATCGCGCCAGGGATTGCCTTTTCTATAGTAAATTTTTCAAAAACAAATTTTTTACTGTCGAAAATTTTAATTACTCCAGGGATTGCCTTTTCTATAGTAAATTATTCAAAAAATAATTTTTTACTGTCGCAAATTTTAATTGTGCCAGGGATTGCCTTTTCTATAGTAAATTTTTCAAAAAATATTTTTTTATTGTCGCAAATTTTAATTGCGCCAGGGATTGCCTTTTCTATAGTAAATTTTTCACAAATTAATTTTTTACTTTCGCAAATTTTAAATCCGCCAGGGATTGCCTTTTCTACAGTAAATTTTTCAAAAAATAATTTTCTATTGTCGCAAATTTTAATTGCGCCAGGGTTTGCCATTTCTATAGTAAATTTTTCAAAAATTAATTTTTTACTGTCGCAAATTTTAAATCCGCCAGGGATTGCCTTTTCTATAGTAAATTTTTCACAAATTAATTTTCTACTGTCGCAAATTTTAATTACGCCAGGGATTGCCTTTTCTATAGTAAATTTTACAAAATATAATTTTTTACTGTCGCAAATTTTAATTGCGCCAGGGATTGCCTTTTCTATAGTAAATTATTCAAAAAATAATTTTTTACTGTTTCAAATTTTAAATCTGCCAGGGATTGCCTTTTCTATAGTAAATTTTTCAAAAAATAATTTTTTACTGTCGCAAATTTTAATTACGCCAGGGATTGCCTTTTCTACAATAAATTTTTCAAAAAATAATTTTTTACTGTCGCAAATTTTAATCGCGCCAGGGATTGCCTTTTCTATAGTTAATTTTTCAAAAACTAATGTTTTTTTGCTGTCGAAAATTTTAATTAGGCGAGGGACTGCCTTTTCTATAGTAAATTATTCAAAAAATAATTTTTTACTGTCGCAAATTTTAATTGCGCCAGGGATTGCCTTTTCTATAGTAAATTTTTGACAAATTAATTTTTTACTGTCGCAAATTTTAAATCCGCCAGGGATTGCCTTTTCTATAGTAAATTATTCAAAAAATAATTTTCTACTGTCGCAAATTTTAATTGCGCAAGGGATTGCCTTTTCTATAGTAAATTTTTCACAAATTAATTTTTTACTGTCGCAAATTTTAAATCCGCCAGGGATAGCCTTTTCTATAGTAAATTTTTCACAAATTAATTTTCTACTGTCGCAAATTTTAATTACGCCAGGGATTGCCTTTTCTATAGTAAATTTTTCAAAAAATAATTTTTTACTGTCGCAAATTTTAAATCCGCCAGGGATTGCCTTTTCTATAGTAAATTATTCAAAAAAAAATTTTTACTGTCGCAAATTTCAATTGCGCCAGGGATTGCCTTTTCTACAGTAAATTTTTCAAAAAATAATTTTCTACTGTCGCAAATTTTAATTGCGCCAGGGATTGCCTTTTCTATAGTAAATTTTTTAAAAATTAATTTTTTACTGTCGCAAATTTTAAATCCGCCTGGGATTGCCTTTTCTATAGTAAATTTTTCAAAAAATAATTTCTTACTGTCGCAAATTTTAATTACGCCAGGGATTGCCTTTTCTACAGTAAATTTTTCAAAAAATAATTTTTTACTGTCGCAAATTTTAATCGCGCCAGGGATTGCCTTTTCTATAGTAAATTTTTCAAAAACAAATTTTTTACTGTCGAAAATTTTAATTACTCCAGGGATTGCCTTTTCTATAGTAAATTATTCAAAAAATAATTTTTTACTGTCGCAAATTTTAATTGTGCCAGGGATTGCCTTTTCTATAGTAAATTTTTCAAAAAATATTTTTTTATTGTCGCAAATTTTAATTGCGCCAGGGATTGCCTTTTCTATAGTAAATTTTTCACAAATTAATTTTTTACTTTCGCAAATTTTAAATCCGCCAGGGATTGCCTTTTCTACAGTAAATTTTTCAAAAAATAATTTTCTATTGTCGCAAATTTTAATTGCGCCAGGGTTTGCCATTTCTATAGTAAATTTTTCAAAAATTAATTTTTTACTGTCGCAAATTTTAAATCCGCCAGGGATTGCCTTTTCTATAGTAAATTTTTCACAAATTAATTTTCTACTGTCGCAAATTTTAATTACGCCAGGGATTGCCTTTTCTATAGTAAATTTTACAAAATATAATTTTTTACTGTCGCAAATTTTAATTGCGCCAGGGATTGCCTTTTCTATAGTAAATTATTCAAAAAATAATTTTTTACTGTTTCAAATTTTAAATCTGCCAGGGATTGCCTTTTCTATAGTAAATTTTTCAAAAAATAATTTTTTACTGTCGCAAATTTTAATTACGCCAGGGATTGCCTTTTCTACAATAAATTTTTCAAAAAATAATTTTTTACTGTCGCAAATTTTAATCGCGCCAGGGATTGCCTTTTCTATAGTTAATTTTTCAAAAACTAATGTTTTTTTGCTGTCGAAAATTTTAATTAGGCGAGGGACTGCCTTTTCTATAGTAAATTATTCAAAAAATAATTTTTTACTGTCGCAAATTTTAATTGCGCCAGGGATTGCCTTTTCTATAGTAAATTTTTGACAAATTAATTTTTTACTGTCGCAAATTTTAAATCCGCCAGGGATTGCCTTTTCTATAGTAAATTATTCAAAAAATAATTTTCTACTGTCGCAAATTTTAATTGCGCAAGGGATTGCCTTTTCTATAGTAAATTTTTCACAAATTAATTTTTTACTGTCGCAAATTTTAAATCCGCCAGGGATAGCCTTTTCTATAGTAAATTTTTCACAAATTAATTTTCTACTGTCGCAAATTTTAATTACGCCAGGGATTGCCTTTTCTATAGTAAATTTTTCAAAAAATAATTTTTTACTGTCGCAAATTTTAAATCCGCCAGGGATTGCCTTTTCTATAGTAAATTATTCAAAAAAAAAATTTTACTGTCGCAAATTTCAATTGCGCCAGGGATTGCCTTTTCTACAGTAAATTTTTCAAAAAATAATTTTCTACTGTCGCAAATTTTAATTGCGCCAGGGATTGCCTTTTCTATAGTAAATTTTTTAAAAATTAATTTTTTACTGTCGCAAATTTTAAATCCGCCTGGGATTGCCTTTTCTATAGTAAATTTTTCAAAAAATAATTTCTTACTGTCGCAAATTTTAATTACGCCAGGGATTGCCTTTTCTACAGTAAATTTTTCAAAAAATAATTTTTTACTGTCGCAAATCTTAATCGCGCCAGGGATTGCCTTTTCTATAGTAAATTTTTCAAAAACAAATTTTTTACTGTCGAAAATTTTAATTACTCCAGGGATTGCCTTTTCTATAGTAAATTATTCAAAAAAAATTTTTTTACTGTCGCAAATTTTAATTGTGCCAGGGATTGCCTTTTCTATAGTAAATTTTTCAAAAAATATTTTTTTATTGTCGCAAATTTTAATTGCGCCAGGGATTGCCTTTTCTATAGTAAATTTTTCACAAATTAATTTTTTACTTTCGCAAATTTTAAATCCGCCAGGGATTGCCTTTTCTACAGTAAATTTTTCAAAAAATAATTTTCTATTGTCGCAAATTTTAATTGCGCCAGGGTTTGCCATTTCTATAGTAAATTTTTCAAAAATTAATTTTTTACTGTCGCAAATTTTAAATCCGCCAGGGATTGCCTTTTCTATAGTAAATTTTTCACAAATTAATTTTCTACTGTCGCAAATTTTAATTACGCCAGGGATTGCCTTTTCTATAGTAAATTTTACAAAATATAATTTTTTACTGTCGCAAATTTTAATTGCGCCAGGGATTGCCTTTTCTATAGTAAATTATTCAAAAAATAATTTTTTACTGTTTCAAATTTTAAATCTGCCAGGGATTGCCTTTTCTATAGTAAATTTTTCAAAAAATAATTTTTTACTGTCGCAAATTTTAATTACGCCAGGGATTGCCTTTTCTACAATAAATTTTTCAAAAAATAATTTTTTACTGTCGCAAATTTTAATCGCGCCAGGGATTGCCTTTTCTATAGTTAATTTTTTTTTCAAAAAACTAATGTTTTTTTGCTGTCGAAAATTTTAATTAGGCGAGGGACTGCCTTTTCTATAGTAAATTATTCAAAAAATAATTTTTTACTGTCGCAAATTTTAATTGCGCCAGGGATTGCCTTTTCTATAGTAAATTTTTGACAAATTAATTTTTTACTGTCGCAAATTTTAAATCCGCCAGGGATTGCTTTTTCTATAGTAAATTATTCAAAAAATAATTTTCTACTGTCGCAAATTTTAATTGCGCAAGGGATTGCCTTTTCTATAGTAAATTTTTCACAAATTAATTTTTTACTGTCGCAAATTTTAAATCTGCCAGGGATAGCCTTTTCTATAGTAAATTTTTCACAAATTAATTTTCTACTGTCGCAAATTTTAATTACGCCAGGGATTGCCTTTTCTATAGTAAATTTTACAAAAAATAAATTTTTACTGTCGCAAGTATTAATTACGCCAGGGATTGCCTTTTCTATAGTAAATTTTACAAAAAATAATTTTTTACTGTCGCAAGTTTTAATTGCGCCAGGGATTGCTTTTCTATAGTATATTTTTCAAAAATTAATTTTTTACTGTCGCGAATTTTAAATACGCCAGGGATTGCCTTTTCTATAGTAAATTTTTCAAAAAATAATTTTCTACTGTCGCAAATTTTAATTGCGCCAGGGATTGCTTTTCTACAGCAAATTTTTCAAAAAATAATTTTTTACTGTCGCAAATTTTAAATCCGCCAGGGATTGCCTTTTCTATAGTAAATTATTCAAAAAATAATTTTTTACTGTCGCAAATTTTAATTGCGCCAGGGATTGCCTTTTCTACAGTAAATTTTTCAAAAAATAATTTTCTACTGTCGAAAATTTTAATTAGGCGAGGGACTGCCTTTTCTATATTAAATTATTCAAAAAATAATTTTTTACTGTCGCAAATTTTAATTGCGCCAGGGATTGCCTTTTCTATAGTAAATTTTTGACAAATTAATTTTTTACTGTCGCAAATTTTAAATCCGCCAGGGATTGCCTTTTCTATAGTAAATTATTCAAAAAATAATTTTCTACTGTCGCAAATTTTAATTGCGCAAGGGATTGCCTTTTCTATAGTAAATTTTTCACAAATTAATTTTTTACTGTCGCAAATTTTAAATCCGCCAGGGATAGCCTTTTCTATAGTAAATTTTTCACAAATTAATTTTCTACTGTCGCAAATTTTAATTACGCCAGGGATTGCCTTTTCTATAGTAAATTTTTCAAAAAATAATTTTTTACTGTCGCAAATTTTAAATCCGCCAGGGATTGCCTTTTCTATAGTAAATTATTCAAAAAAAAAATTTTACTGTCGTAAATTTCAATTGCGCCAGGGATTGCCTTTTCTACAGTAAATTTTTCAAAAAATAATTTTCTACTGTCGCAAATTTTAATTGCGCCAGGGATTGCCTTTTCTATAGTAAATTTTTTAAAAATTAATTTTTTACTGTCGCAAATTTTAAATCCGCCTGGGATTGCCTTTTCTATAGTAAATTTTTCAAAAAATAATTTCTTACTGTCGCAAATTTTAATTACGCCAGGGATTGCCTTTTCTACAGTAAATTTTTCAAAAAATAATTTTTTACTGTCGCAAATCTTAATCGCGCCAGGGATTGCCTTTTCTATAGTAAATTTTTCAAAAACAAATTTTTTACTGTCGAAAATTTTAATTACTCCAGGGATTGCCTTTTCTATAGTAAATTATTCAAAAAAAAATTTTTTACTGTCGCAAATTTTAATTCTGCCAGGGATTGCCTTTTCTATAGTAAATTTTTCAAAAAATATTTTTTTATTGTCGCAAATTTTAATTGCGCCAGGGATTGCCTTTTCTATAGTAAATTTTTCACAAATTAATTTTTTACTTTCGCAAATTTTAAATCCGCCAGGGATTGCCTTTTCTACAGTAAATTTTTCAAAAAATAATTTTCTATTGTCGCAAATTTTAATTGCGCCAGGGTTTGCCATTTCTATAGTAAATTTTTCAAAAATTAATTTTTTACTGTCGCAAATTTTAAATCCGCCAGGGATTGCCTTTTCTATAGTAAATTTTTCACAAATTAATTTTCTACTGTCGCAAATTTTAATTACGCCAGGGATTGCCTTTTCTATAGTAAATTTTACAAAATATAATTTTTTACTGTCGCAAATTTTAATTGCGCCAGGGATTGCCTTTTCTATAGTAAATTATTCAAAAAATAATTTTTTACTGTTTCAAATTTTAAATCTGCCAGGGATTGCCTTTTCTATAGTAAATTTTTCAAAAAATAATTTTTTACTGTCGCAAATTTTAATTACGCCAGGGATTGCCTTTTCTACAATAAATTTTTCAAAAAATAATTTTTTACTGTCGCAAAT
>CAWVNZ010000438.1:0-22000 GCA_963930735.1 Dioctria linearis | reverse complement strand
ACTATAGAAAAGGCAATCCCTGGCGTATTTAAAATTTGCGACAGTAAAAAATTAATTTTTGAAAAATTTATTATAGAAAAGGCAATCCCTGGCGTATTTAAAATTTGCGACCGTAAAAAAATTAATTTGTGAAAAATTTACTATAGAAAAGGCAATCCCTGGCGCAATTAAAATTTGCGACAGTAAAAAACTATTTTTTGAAAAATTTACTGTAGAGAAGGCAATCCCTGGCGCAATTAAAATTTGCGACAATAGAAAATTATTTTTTGAAAAATTTACTGTAGTAAAGGCAATCCCTGGCGTAATTAAAATTCGCGACAGTAAAAAAATATTTTTTGCAAAATTTACTATAGAAAAGGCAATCCCTGGCGTAATTAAAATTTGCGACAGTAAAAAATTAATTTTTGAAAAAAGTACTGTAGAAAAGGCAATCCCTGGCGTAATTAAAATTTGCGACAGTAAAAAATTATTTTTTGCAAAATTTACTATAGAAAAGGCAATCCCTGGCGTAATTAAAATTAGCGACAGTAAAAAATTAATTTTTGAAAAAAGTACTGTAGAAAAGGCAATCCCTGGCGTAATTAAAATTTGCGACAGTAAAAAATTATTTTTTGCAAAATTTACTATAGAAAAGGCAATCCCTGGCGTATTTAAAATTTGCGACAGTAAAAAATTAATTTTTGAAAAATTTACTATAGAAAAGGCAATCCCTGGCGCAGTTAAAATTTGCGACAGTAAAAAATTAATTTGTGCAAAAATTTACTATAGAAAAGACACTCCCTGGCGTAATTAAAATTTGCGACAGTAAAAAACTATTTTTTGAAAAATTTACTGTAGAGAAGGCAATCCCTGGCGCAATTAAAATTTGCGACAATAGAAAATTATTTTTTGAAAAATTTACTGTAGTAAAGGCAATCCCTGGCGTAATTAAAATTCGCGACAGTAAAAAATTATTTTTTGCAAAATTTACTATAGAAAAGGCAATCCCTGGCGTAATTAAAATTTGCAACAGTAAAAAATTAATTTTTGAAAAAAGTACTGTAGAAAAGGCAATCCCTGGCGTAATTAAAATTTGCGACAGTAAAAAATTATTTTTTGCAAAATTTACTATAGAAAAGGCAATCCCTGGCGTATTTAAAATTTGCGACAGTAAAAAATTATTTTTTGCAAAATTTACTATAGAAAAGGCAATCCCTGGCGTATTTAAAATTTGCGACAGAAAAATTTTTTTTTTGAAAAATATACTGTAGAAAAGGCAATCCCTGGTGTATTTAAAATTTACGACAGTAAAAAATTATTTTTTGAATAATTTACTATAGAAAAGGCAAACCCTGTCGTAATTAAAATATGCGACAGTAAAAAATTTGCTATAGAAAAGGCAATCCCTGGCGTATTTAAAATTTGCGACAGTAAAAAATTAATTTTTGAAAAATTTACTGTAGAAAAAGCAATCCCTGGCGTAATTAAAATTTGCGACAGTAAAAAATTATTTTTTGAAAAATTGACTGTAGTAAAGGCAATCCCTGGCGTAATTAAAATTCGCGACAGTAAAAAATTATTTTTTGCAAAATTTACTATAGAAAAGGCAATCCCTGGCGTAATTAAAATTTGCCACAGTAAAAAATTAATTTTTGAAAAAAGTACTGTAGAAAAGGCAATCCCTGGCGTAATTAAAATTTGCGACAGTAAAAAATTATTTTTTGCAAAATTTACTATAGAAAAGGCAATCCCTGGCGTATTTAAAATTTGCGACAGTAAAAAATTAATTTTTGAAAAATTTACTATAGAAAAGGCAATCCCTGGCGTATTTAAAATTTGCGACCGTAAAAAAATTAATTTGTGAAAAATTTACTATAGAAAAGGCAATCCCTGGCGCAATTAAAACTTGCGACAGTAAAAAATTTATTTTTTGTAAAAGTTACCGTAGAAAAGGCAATCCCTGGCGCAATTAAAATTTGCGACAATAAAAAATTATTTTTTGAGAAATTTACTATAGAAAAGGCAATCCCTGGCGCAATTAATATTTGCGACAGTAAAAAATTATTTTTTGTAAAATTTACTATAGAAAAGGCAACCCCTGGCGTATTTAAAATTTGCGACAGTAAAAAATTAATTTTTGAAAAATTTACTATAGAAAAGGCAATCCCTGGCGTAATTAAAATTTGCGACAGTAAAAAATTATTTTTTGAAAAATTTACTGTGGAAAAGGCAATCCCTGGCGCAATTAAAATTTGCGACAGTAAAAAATTAATTTTTGAAAAATTTACTACAGAAAAGGCAATCCTTGGCGCAATTAAAATTTGCGACAGTAAAAAATAATTTTTTGAAAAATTTACTGTAGAAAAGGCAATCCCTGGTGTAATTAAAATTTGCGACAGTAAAAAATTATTTTTTGCAAAATTTACTATAGAAAAGGCTATCCCTGGCGTATTTAAAATTTGCGACAGAAAAAAATTAATTTGTGAAAAATTTACTATAGAAAAGGCAATCCCTGACACAATTAAAATTTGCGACAGTAAAAAATTATTTTTTGCAAAATTTACTATAGAAAAGTCTATCCCTGGCGTAATTAAAATTTGCGACAGTAAAAAATTATTTTTTTAAAAATTTTCTGTAGAAAAGGCAATCCCTGGTGTAATTAAAATTTGCGACAGTAAAAAATTATTTTTTGCAAAATTTACTATAGAAAAGGCTATCCCT
Organism: Dioctria linearis; assembly: GCA_963930735.1. Classification (NCBI taxonomy): domain Eukaryota; kingdom Metazoa; phylum Arthropoda; class Insecta; order Diptera; family Asilidae; genus Dioctria; species Dioctria linearis. Next base: position 19,300 of record CAWVNZ010000438.1, on the reverse strand, counting down.
GGCGTATTTAAAATTTGCGATAGTAAAAAATTAATTTGTGAAAAATTTACTATAGAAAAGGCAATCCCTGACACAATTAAAATTTGCGACAGTAAAAAAATTAATTTTTGAAAAATTTACTATAGAAAAGGCAATCCCTGGCGGATTTAAAATTTGCGACAGTAATAAATTAATTTGTGAAAATTTTACTATAGAAAAGGCAATCCCTGGCGCAATTAAAATTTGCGAAAGTAAAAAATTATTTTTTGCAAAATTTATTATAGAAGAGGCAATCCCTGGCGTATTTAAAATTTGCGACAGTATAAAATTAATTTTTGAAAAATTTACTATAGAAAAGTCAATCCCCGGCGTAATTAAAATTTGCGACAGTATAAAATTATTTTTTTAATAATTGACTATAGAAAAGGCAATCCCTGGCGTAATTAAAATTTGCGACAGTAAAAAATTAATTTTTGAAAAATTTACTATAGAAAAGGCAATCCCTGGCGCAATTAAAATTTTCGACAGTAAAAAATTAATTTGTGAAAAATTTACTATAGAAAAGGCAATCCCTGACACAATTAAAATTTGCGACAGTAAAAAAATTAATTTTTGAAAAATTTACTATAGAAAAGGCAATTCCTGGCGTAATTAAAATTTTCGACAGTAAAAAATTAGTTTTTGAAAAATTTACTATAGAAAAGGCAATCCCTGGCGTAATTAAAATTTGCGCCAGTAAAAAATTATTTTTTGAAAAATTTACTATAGAAAAGGCAATCCCTGGCGTATTTAAAATTTGCGACAGTAAAAAATTATTTTTGAATTATTTACTATAGAAAAGGCAATCCCTGGCGTAATTAAAATTTTCGACAGTAAAAAATTATTTTTTGAATAATTTACTATATAAAAGGCAATCCCTGGCGCAGTTAAAATTTGCGACAGTAAAAAATTATTTTTTGAAAAATTTACTATAGAAAAGGCAATCCCTGGCGTATTTAAAATTTGCGACAGTAAGAAATTATTTTTGAATAATTTACTATAGAAAAGGCAATCCCTGGCGTAATTAAAATTTGCGACAGTATAAAATTATTTTTTGAAAAATTTACTATAGAAAAGGCAATCCCTGGCGCAATTAAAATTTGCGACAGTAAAAAATTATTTTTTGAATAATTTACTATAGAAAAGGCAATCCCTGGCGTATTTAAAATTTGCGACAGTATAAAATTAAATTTTGAAAAATTTGCGACATTAAAAAATTATTTTTTGTAAAATTTACTGTAGAAAAGGCAATCCCTGGCGTAATTAAATTTTCGACAGTAAAAAATTAGTTTTTGAAAAATTTACTATAGAAAAGGCAATCCCTGGCGTAATTAAAATTTGCGACAGTAAAAAATTATTTTTTGAATAATTTACTATAGAAAAGGCAATCCCTGGCGAAATTAAAATTTGCGACATTAAAAAATTATTTTTTGAAAAATTTACTGTAGAAAAGGCAATCCCTGGCGTAATTAAAATTTTCGACAGTAAAAAATTAGTTTTTGAAAAATTTACTATAGAAAAGGCAATCCCTGGCGTAATTAAAATTTGCGACAGTAAAAAATTATTTTTTGAAAAAGTTACTATAGAAAAGGCAATCCTTGGCGTATTTAAAATTTGCGACAGTAAAAAATTATTTTTGAATTATTTACTATAGAAAAGGCAATCCCTGGCGTAATTAAAATTTTCGACAGTAAAAAATTATTTTTTGAATAATTTACTATAGAAAAGGCAATCCCTGGCGCAATTAAAATTTGCGACAGCAAAAAATTATTTTTTGAAAAATTTACTACAGAAAAGGCAATCCCTGGCGCAATTAAAACTTGCGACAGTAAAAAATTATTTTTTGAAAAATTTACTGTAGAAAATTCAATCCCTGGTGTATTTAAAATTTGCGACAGTAAAAAATTAATTTGTGAAAAATTTACTATAGAAACGGCAATCCCTGGCGCAATTAAAATTTGCGACAGTAAAAAATTATTTTTTGAAAAATTTACTGTAGAAAAGGCAATCCCTGGCGCAATTAAAATTTGCGACCGTAGAAAATTATTTTTTGAAAAATTTACTGTAGAAAAGGCAATCCCTGGCGCAATTAAAATTTGCGACAGTAGAAAATTATTTTTTGAAAAATTTACTGTAGAAAAGGCAATCCCTGGCACAATTACAATTTGCGACAGTAAAAAATTATTTTTTGAAAAATTTACTATAGAAAAGGCAATCCCTGGCGCAATTAAAATTTGCGACAGTAAAAAATTAATTTGTGCAAAAATTTACTATAGAAAAGACACTCCCTGGCGTAATTAAAATTTGCGACAGTAAAAAACTATTTTTTGAAAAATTTACTGTAGAGAAGGGCAATCCCTGGCGCAATTAAAATTTGCGACAATAGAAAATTATTTTTTGAAAAATTTACTGTAGTAAAGGCAATCCCTGGCGTAATTAAAATTCGCGACAGTAAAAAATTATTTTTTGCAAAATTTACTATAGAAAAGGCAATCCCTGGCGTAATTAAAATTTGCGACAGTAAAAAATTAATTTTTGAAAAAAGTACTGTAGAAAAGGCAATCCCTGGCGTAATTAAAATTTGCGACAGTAAAAAATTATTTTTTGCAAAATTTACTATAGAAAAGGCAATCCCTGGCGTATTTAAAATTTGCGACAGTAAAAAATTAATTTTGAAAAATTTACTATAGAAAAGGCAATCCCTGGCGTATTTAAAATTTGCGACCGTAAAAAAATTAATTTGTGAAAAATTTACTATAGAAAAGGCAATCCCTGGCGTATTTAAAATTTGCGACAGTAAAAAATTAATTTTTGAAAAAAGTACTGTAGTAAAGGCAATCCCTGGCGTAATTAAAATTCGCGACAGTAAAAAATTATTTTTTGCAAAATTTACTATAGAAAAGGCAATCCCTGGCGTAATTAAAATTTGCGACAGTAAAAAATTAATTTTTGAAAAAAGTACTGTAGAAAAGGCAATCCCTGGCGTAATTAAAATTTGCGACAGTAAAAAATTATTTTTTGCAAAATTTACTATAGAAAAGGCAATCCCTGGCGTATTTAAAATTTGCGACAGTAAAAAATTAATTTTTGAAAAATTTACTATAGAAAAGGCAATCCCTGGCGTATTTAAAATTTGCGACAGTAAAAAATTAATTTTTGAAAAAAGTACTGTAGAAAAGGCAATCCCTGGCGTAATTAAAATTTGCGACAGTAAAAAATTATTTTTTGCAAAATTTACTATAGAAAAGGCAATCCCTGGCGTATTTAAAATTTGCGACAGTAAAAAATTAATTTTTGAAAAATTTACTATAGAAAAGGCAATCCCTGGCGTATTTAAAATTTGCGACCGTAAAAAAATTAATTTGTGAAAAATTTACTATAGAAAAGGCAATCCCTGGCGTAATTCAAATTTGCGACAGTAAAAAACTATTTTTTGAAAAATTTACTGTAGAGAAGGCAATCCCTGGCGCAACTAAAATTTGAGACAATAGAAAATTATTTTTTTGAAAAATTTACTGTAGTAAAGGCAATCCCTGGCGTAATTAAAATTCGCGACAGTAAAAAATTATTTTTTGCAAAATTTACTATAGAAAAGGCAATCCCTGGCGTAATTAAAATTTGCGACAGTAAAAAATTAATTTTTGAAAAAAGTACTGTAGAAAAGGCAATCCCTGGCGTAATTAAAATTTGCGACAGTAAAAAATTATTTTTTGCAAAATTTACTATAGAAAAGGCAATCCCTGGCGTATTTAAAATTTGCGACAGTAAAAAATTAATTTTTGAAAAATTTATTATAGAAAAGGCAATCCCTGGCGTATTTAAAATTTGCGACCGTAAAAAAATTAATTTGTGAAAAATTTACTATAGAAAAGGCAATCCCTGGCGCAATTAAAATTTGCGACAGTAAAAAACTATTTTTTGAAAAATTTACTGTAGAGAAGGCAATCCCTGGCGCAATTAAAATTTGCGACAATAGAAAATTATTTTTTGAAAAATTTACTGTAGTAAAGGCAATCCCTGGCGTAATTAAAATTCGCGACAGTAAAAAATTATTTTTTGCAAAATTTACTATAGAAAAGGCAATCCCTGGCGTATTTAAAATTTGCGACAGTAAAAAATTAATTTTTGAAAAATTTACTATAGAAAAGGCAATCCCTGGCGCAATTAAAATTTGCGACAGTAAAAAATTAATTTGTGCAAAAATTTACTATAGAAAAGACACTCCCTGGCGTAATTAAAATTTGCGACAGTAAAAAACTATTTTTTGAAAAATTTACTGTAGAGAAGGCAATCCCTGGCGCAATTAAAATTTGCGACAATAGAAAATTATTTTTTGAAAAATTTACTGTAGTAAAGGCAATCCCTGGCGTAATTAAAATTCGCGACAGTAAAAAATTATTTTTTGCAAAATTTACTATAGAAAAGGCAATCCCTGGCGTAATTAAAATTTGCGACAGTAAAAAATTAATTTTTGAAAAAAGTACTGTAGAAAAGGCAATCCCTGGCGTAATTAAAATTTGCGACAGTAAAAAATTATTTTTTGCAAAATTTACTATAGAAAAGGCAATCCCTGGCGTATTTAAAATTTGCGACAGTAAAAAATTAATTTTTGAAAAATTTACTATAGAAAAGGCAATCCCTGGCGTATTTAAAATTTGCGACAGTAAAAAATTAATTTTTGAAAAAAGTACTGTAGAAAAGGCAATCCCTGGCGTAATTAAAATTTGCGACAGTAAAAATTATTTTTTGCAAAATTTACTATAGAAAAGGCAATCCCTGGCGTATTTAAAATTTGCGACAGTAAAAAATTAATTTTTGAAAAATTTACTATAGAAAAGGCAATCCCTGGCGTATTTAAAATTTGCGACCGTAAAAAAATTAATTTGTGAAAAATTTACTATAGAAAAGGCAATCCCTGGCGTAATTAAAATTTGCGACAGTAAAAAACTATTTTTTGAAAAATTTACTGTAGAGAAGGCAATCCCTGGCGCAACTAAAATTTGCGACAATAGAAAATTATTTTTTGAAAAATTTACTGTAGTAAAGGCAATCCCTGGCGTAATTAAAATTCGCGACAGTAAAAAATTATTTTTTGCAAAATTTACTATAGAAAAGGCAATCCCTGGCGTAATTAAAATTTGCGACAGTAAAAAATTAATTTTTGAAAAAAGTACTGTAGAAAAGGCAATCCCTGGCGTAATTAAAATTTGCGACAGTAAAAAATTATTTTTTGCAAAATTTACTATAGAAAAGGCAATCCCTGGCGTATTTAAAATTTGCGACAGTAAAAAATTAATTTTTGAAAAATTTATTATAGAAAAGGCAATCCCTGGCGTATTTAAAATTTGCGACCGTAAAAAAATTAATTTGTGAAAAATTTACTATAGAAAAGGCAATCCCTGGCGCAATTAAAATTTGCGACAGTAAAAAACTATTTTTTGAAAAATTTACTGTAGAGAAGGCAATCCCTGGCGCAATTAAAATTTGCGACAATAGAAAATTATTTTTTGAAAAATTTACTGTAGTAAAGGCAATCCCTGGCGTAATTAAAATTCGCGACAGTAAAAAATTATTTTTGCAAAATTTACTATAGAAAAGGCAATCCCTGGCGTAATTAAAATTTGCGACAGTAAAAAATTAATTTTTGAAAAAAGTACTGTAGAAAAGGCAATCCCTGGCGTAATTAAAATTTGCGACAGTAAAAAATTATTTTTTGCAAAATTTACTATAGAAAAGGCAATCCCTGGCGTAATTAAAATTTGCGACAGTAAAAAATTAATTTTTGAAAAAAGTACTGTAGAAAAGGCAATCCCTGGCGTAATTAATATTTGCGACAGTAAAAAATTATTTTTTGCAAAATTTACTATAGAAAAGGCAATCCCTGGCGTATTTAAAATTTGCGACAGTAAAAAATTAATTTTTGAAAAATTTACTATAGAAAAGGCAATCCCTGGCGCAATTAAAATTTGCGACAGTAAAAAATTAATTTGTGCAAAAATTTACTATAGAAAAGACACTCCCTGGCGTAATTAAAATTTGCGACAGTAAAAAACTATTTTTTGAAAAATTTACTGTAGAGAAGGCAATCCCTGGCGCAATTAAAATTTGCGACAATAGAAAATTATTTTTTGAAAAATTTACTGTAGTAAAGGCAATCCCTGGCGTATTTAAAATTCGCGACAGTAAAAAATTATTTTTTGCAAAATTTACTATAGAAAAGGCAATCCCTGGCGTAATTAAAATTTGCGACAGTAAAAAATTAATTTTTGAAAAAAGTACTGTAGAAAAGGCAATCCCTGGCGTAATTAAAATTTGCGACAGTAAAAAATTATTTTTTGCAAAATTTACTATAGAAAAGGCAATCCCTGCGTATTTAAAATTTGCGACAGTAAAAAATTATTTTTTGCAAAATTTACTATAGAAAAGGCAATCCCTGGCGTATTTAAAATTTGCGACAGAAAAATTTTTTTTTTGAAAAATATACTGTAGAAAAGGCAATCCCTGGTGTATTTAAAATTTACGACAGTAAAAAATTATTTTTTGAATAATTTACTATAGAAAAGGCAAACCCTGTCGTAATTAAAATATGCGACAGTAAAAAATTTGCTATAGAAAAGGCAATCCCTGGCGTATTTAAAATTTGCGACAGTAAAAAATTAATTTTTGAAAAATTTACTGTAGAAAAAGCAATCCCTGGCGTAATTAAAATTTGCGACAGTAAAAAATTATTTTTTGAAAAATTTACTGTAGTAAAGGCAATCCCTGGCGTAATTAAAATTCGCGACAGTAAAAAATTATTTTTTGCAAAATTTACTATAGAAAAGGCAATCCCTGGCGTAATTAAAATTTGCCACAGTAAAAAATTAATTTTTGAAAAAAGTACTGTAGAAAAGGCAATCCCTGGCGTAATTAAAATTTGCGACAGTAAAAAATTATTTTTTGCAAAATTTACTATAGAAAAGGCAATCCCTGGCGTATTTAAAATTTGCGACAGTAAAAAATTAATTTTTTGAAAAATTTACTATAGAAAAGGCAATCCCTGGCGTATTTAAAATTTGCGACCGTAAAAAAATTAATTTGTGAAAAATTTACTATAGAAAAGGCAATCCCTGGCGCAATTAAAACTTGCGACAGTAAAAATTTATTTTTTGTAAAAGTTACCGTAGAAAAGGCAATCCCTGGCGCAATTAAAATTTGCGACAATAAAAAATTATTTTTTGAAAAATTTACTATAGAAAAGGCAATCCCTGGCGCAATTAATATTTGCGACAGTAAAAAATTATTTTTTGTAAAATTTACTATAGAAAAGGCAACCCCTGGCGTATTTAAAATTTGCGACAGTAAAAAATTAATTTTTGAAAAATTTACTATAGAAAAGGCAATCCCTGGCGTAATTAAAATTTGCGACAGTAAAAAATTATTTTTTGAAAATTTACTGTGGAAAAGGCAATCCTGGCGCAATTAAAATTTGCGACAGTAAAAAATTAATTTTTGAAAAATTTACTACAGAAAAGGCAATCCTTGGCGCAATTAAAATTTGCGACAGTAAAAAATAATTTTTTGAAAAATTTACTGTAGAAAAGGCAATCCCTGGTGTAATTAAAATTTGCGACAGTAAAAAATTATTTTTTGCAAAATTTACTATAGAAAAGGCTATCCCTGGCGTATTTAAAATTTGCGACAGTAAAAAATTAATTTGTGAAAAATTTACTATAGAAAAGGCAATCCCTGACACAATTAAAATTTGCGACAGTAAAAAATTATTTTTTGCAAAATTTACTATAGAAAAGTCTATCCCTGGCGTAATTAAAATTTGCGACAGTAAAAAATTATTTTTTTAAAAATTTACTGTAGAAAAGGCAATCCCTGGTGTAATTAAAATTTGCGACAGTAAAAAATTATTTTTTGCAAAATTTACTATAGAAAAGGCTATCCCTGGCGTATTTAAAATTTGCGACAGTAAAAAATTAATTTGTGAAAAATTTACTATAGAAAAGGCAATCCCTGACACAATTAAAATTTGCGACAGTAAAAAAATTAATTTTTGAAAAATTTACTATAGAAAAGGCAATCCCTGGCGGATTTAAAATTTGCGACAGTAATAAATTAATTTGTGAAAATTTTACTATAGAAAAGGCAATCCCTGGCGCAATTAAAATTTGCGAAAGTAAAAAATTATTTTTTGCAAAATTTATTATAGAAGAGGCAATCCCTGGCGTATTTAAAATTTGCGACAGTATAAAATTAATTTTTGAAAAATTTACTATAGAAAAGTCAATCCCCGGCGTAATTAAAATTTGCGACAGTATAAAATTATTTTTTTAATAATTGACTATAGAAAAGGCAATCCCTGGCGTAATTAAAATTTGCGACAGTAAAAAATTAATTTTTGAAAAATTTACTATAGAAAAGGCAATCCCTGGCGCAATTAAAATTTGCGACAGTAAAAAATTATTTTTTGAAAAATTTACTATAGAAAAGGCAATCCCTGGCATAATTAAAATTTGCGACAGTAAAAAATTATTTTTTGAAAAATTTACTATAGAAAAGGCAATCCCTGGCGTATTTAAAATTTGCGACAGTAAAAAATTAATTTGTGAAAAATTTACTATAGAAAAGGCAATCCCTGACACAATTAAAATTTGCGACAGTAAAAAATTAATTTTTGAAAAATTTACTATAGAAAAGGCAATCCCTGGCGTAATTAAAATTTGCGACAGTAAAAAATAATTTTTTTTTTTTAAATTTACTGTAGAAAAGGCAATCCCTGGCGCAATTAAAATTTGCGACAGTAGAAAATTATTTTTTGAAAAATTTACTGCAGAAAAGGCAATCCCTGGCGCAATTAAAATTTGCGACAGTAGAAAATTATTTTTTGAAAAATTTACTGTAGAAAAGGCAATCCCTGGCGCAATTAAATTTTGCGACAGTAAAAAATTATTTTTTGAAAAATTTACTATAGAAAAGGCAATCCCTGGCGTATTTAAAATTTGCGACAGTAAAAAATTATTTTTTGAATAATTTACTATAGAAAAGGCAATCCCTGAGACAATTAAAATTTGCGACAGTAAAAAATTAATTTTTGAAAAATTTACTATAGAAAAGGCAATCCCTGGCGGATTTAAAATTTGCGACAGTAACAAATTAATTTGTGAAAATTTTACTATAGAAAAGGCAATCCCTGGCGCAATTAAAATTTGCGAAAGTAAAAAATTATTTTTTGCAAAATTTATTATAGAAGAGGCAATCCCTGGCGTATTTAAAATTTGCGACAGTATAAAATTAATTTTTGAAAAATTTACTATAGAAAAGTCAATCCCCGGCGTAATTAAAATTTGCGACAATATAAAATTATTTTTTTAATAATTGACTATAGAAAAGGCAATCCCTGGCGTAATTAAAATTTGCGACAGTAAAAAATTAATTTTGAAAAATTTACTATAGAAAAGGCAATCCCTGGCGCAATTAAAATTTGCGACAGTAAAAAATTATTTTTTGAAAAATTTACTATAGAAAAGGCAATCCCTGGCATAATTAAAATTTGCGACAGTAAAAAATTATTATTTGAAAAATTTACTATAGAAAAGGCAATCCCTGGCGTATTTAAAATTTGCGACAGTAAAAAATTAATTTGTGAAAAATTTACTATAGAAAAGGCAATCCCTGACACAATTAAAATTTGCGACAGTAAAAAATTAATTTTTGAAAAATTTACTATAGAAAAGGCAATCCCTGGCGTAATTAAAATTTGCGACAGTAAAAAATAATTTTTTTTTTTAAATTTACTGTAGAAAAGGCAATCCCTGGCGCAATTAAAATTTGCGACAGTAGAAAATTATTTTTTGAAAAATTTACTGCAGAAAAGGCAATCCCTGATGCAATTAAAATTTGCGACAGTAGAAAATTATTTTTTGAAAAATTTACTGTAGAAAAGGCAATCCCTGGCGCAATTAAAATTTGCGACAGTAAAAAATTATTTTTTGAAAAATTTACTATAGAAAAGGCAATCCCTGGCGTATTTAAAATTTGCGACAGTAAAAAATTATTTTTTGAATAATTTACTATAGAAAAGGCAATCCCTGGCGTAATTAAAATTTGCGACAATAAAAAATTATTTTTTGAAAAATTTACTCTAGAAAAGGCAATCCCTGGCGTATTTAAAATTTGCGACAGTAAAAAATTAATTTGTGAAAAATTTACTATAGAAAAGGCAATCCCTGGCGCAATTAAAACTTGCGATAGTAAAAATTTATTTTTTGTAAATTTACCGTAGAAAAGGCAATCCCTGGCGCAATTAAAATTTGCGACAGTAAAAAATTATTTTTTGAAAAATTTACTATAGAACAGGCAATCCCTGGCGTATTTAAAATTTGCGACAGTAAAAAATTTATTTGTGAAAAATTTAATATAGAAAAGGCAATCCCTGGCGGATTTAAAATTTGCGACAGTAAAAAATTAATTTGTGAAAAATTTACTATAGAAAAGGCAATCCCTGGCGCAATTAAAATTTGCGACAGTATAAAATTATTTTTTGAAAAATTTACTGTAGAAAAGGCAATCCCTGGCGCAATTAAAATTTGCGACAGTAAAAAATTAATTTGTGAAAAATTTACTATAGAAAAGGCAATCCCTGGCGCAATTAAAATTTGCGACAGTAAAAAATTAATTTTTGAAAAATTTACTATAGAAAAGGCAATCCCTGGCGGATTTAAAATTTGCGACAGTAACAAATTAATTTGTGAAAATTTTACTATAGAAAAGGCAATCCCTGGCGCAATTAAAATTTGCGAAAGTAAAAAATTATTTTTTGCAAAATTTATTATAGAAGAGGCAATCCCTGGCGTATTTAAAATTTGCGACAGTATAAAATTAATTTTTGAAAAATTTACTATAGAAAAGTCAATCCCCGGCGTAATTAAAATTTGCGACAGTATAAAATTATTTTTTTAATAATTGACTATAGAAAAGGCAATCCCTGGCGTAATTAAAATTTGCGACAGTAAAAAATTAATTTTTGAAAAATTTACTATAGAAAAGGCAATCCCTGGCGCAATTAAAATTTGCGACAGTAAAAAATTATTTTTTGAAAAATTTACTATAGAAAAGGCAATCCCTGGCATAATTAAAATTTGCGACAGTAAAAAATTATTTTTTGAAAAATTTACTATAGAAAAGGCAATCCCTGGCGTATTTAAAATTTGCGACAGTAAAAAATTAATTTGTGAAAAATTTACTATAGAAAAGGCAATCCCTGACACAATTAAAATTTGCGACAGTAAAAAATTAAGTTTTGAAAAATTTACTATAGAAAAGGCAATCCCTGGCGTAATTAAAATTTGCGACAGTAAAAAATAATTTTTTTTTTTAAAATTTACTGTAGAAAAGGCAATCCCTGACGCAATTAAAATTTGCGACAGTAGAAAATTATTTTTTGAAAAATTTACTGCAGAAAAGGCAATCCCTGGCGCAATTAAAATTTGCGACAGTAGAAAATTATTTTTTGAAAAATTTACTGTAGAAAAGGCAATCCCTGGCGCAATTAAAATTTGCGACAGTAAAAAATTATTTTTTGAAAAATTTACTATAGAAAAGGGAATCCCTGGCGTATTTAAAATTTGCGACCTTAAAAAAATTAATTTGTGAAAAATTTACTATAGAAAAGGCAATCCCTGGCGTAATTCAAATTTGCGACAGTAAAAAACTATTTTTTGAAAAATTTACTGTAGAGAAGGCAATCCCTGGCGCAACTAAAATTTGCGACAATAGAAAATTATTTTTTGAAAAATTTACTGTAGTAAAGGCAATCCCTGGCGTAATTAAAATTCGCGACAGTAAAAAATTATTTTTTGCAAAATTTACTATAGAAAAGGCAATCCCTGGCGTAATTAAAATTTGCGACAGTAAAAAATTAATTTTTGAAAAAAGTACTGTAGAAAAGGCAATCCCTGGCGTAATTAAAATTTGCGACAGTAAAAAATTATTTTTTGCAAAATTTACTATAGAAAAGGCAATCCCTGGCGTATTTAAAATTTGCGACAGTAAAAAATTAATTTTTGAAAAATTTATTATAGAAAAGGCAATCCCTGGCGTATTTAAAATTTGCGACCGTAAAAAAATTAATTTGTGAAAAATTTACTATAGAAAAGGCAATCCCTGGCGCAATTAAAATTTGCGACAGTAAAAAACTATTTTTTGAAAAATTTACTGTAGAGAAGGCAATCCCTGGCGCAATTAAAATTTGCGACAATAGAAAATTATTTTTTGAAAAATTTACTGTAGTAAAGGCAATCCCTGGCGTAATTAAAATTCGCGACAGTAAAAAATTATTTTTTGCAAAATTTACTATAGAAAAGGCAATCCCTGGCGTAATTAAAATTTGCGACAGTAAAAAATTAATTTTTGAAAAAAGTACTGTAGAAAAGGCAATCCCTGGCGTAATTAAAATTTGCGACAGTAAAAAATTATTTTTTGCAAAATTTACTATAGAAAAGGCAATCCCTGGCGTAATTAAAATTTGCGACAGTAAAAAATTAATTTTTGAAAAAAGTACTGTAGAAAAGGCAATCCCTGGCGTAATTAAAATTTGCGACAGTAAAAAATTATTTTTTGCAAAATTTACTATAGAAAAGGCAATCCCTGGCGTATTTAAAATTTGCGACAGTAAAAAATTAATTTTTGAAAAATTTACTATAGAAAAGGCAATCCCTGGCGCAATTAAAATTTGCGACAGTAAAAAATTAATTTGTGCAAAAATTTACTATAGAAAAGACACTCCCTGGCGTAATTAAAATTTGCGACAGTAAAAAACTATTTTTTGAAAAATTTACTGTAGAGAAGGCAATCCCTGGCGCAATTAAAATTTGCGACAATAGAAAATTATTTTTTGAAAAATTTACTGTAGTAAAGGCAATCCCTGGCGTAATTAAAATTCGCGACAGTAAAAAATTATTTTTTGCAAAATTTACTATAGAAAAGGCAATCCCTGGCGTAATTAAAATTTGCGACAGTAAAAAATTAATTTTTGAAAAAAGTACTGTAGAAAAGGCAATCCCTGGCGTAATTAAAATTTGCGACAGTAAAAAATTATTTTTTGCAAAATTTACTATAGAAAAGGCAATCCCTGGCGTATTTAAAATTTGCGACAGTAAAAAATTAATTTTTGAAAAATTTACTATAGAAAAGGCAATCCCTGGCGTATTTAAAATTTGCGACAGTAAAAAATTAATTTTTGAAAAAAGTACTGTAGAAAAGGCAATCCCTGGCGTAATTAAAATTTGCGACAGTAAAAAATTATTTTTTGCAAAATTTACTATAGAAAAGGCAATCCCTGGCGTATTTAAAATTTGCGACAGTAAAAAATTAATTTTTGAAAAATTTACTATAGAAAAGGCAATCCCTGGCGTATTTAAAATTTGCGACCGTAAAAAAATTAATTTGTGAAAAATTTACTATAGAAAAGGCAATCCCTGGCGTAATTAAAATTTGCGACAGTAAAAAACTATTTTTTGAAAAATTTACTGTAGAGAAGGCAATCCCTGGCGCAACTAAAATTTGCGACAATAGAAAATTATTTTTTGAAAAATTTACTGTAGTAAAGGCAATCCCTGGCGTAATTAAAATTCGCGACAGTAAAAAATTATTTTTTGCAAAATTTACTATAGAAAAGGCAATCCCTGGCGTAATTAAAATTTGCGACAGTAAAAAATTAATTTTTGAAAAAAGTACTGTAGAAAAGGCAATCCCTGGCGTAATTAAAATTTGCGACAGTAAAAAATTATTTTTTGCAAAATTTACTATAGAAAAGGCAATCCCTGGCGTATTTAAAATTTGCGACAGTAAAAAATTAATTTTTGAAAAATTTATTATAGAAAAGGCAATCCCTGGCGTATTTAAAATTTGCGACCGTAAAAAAATTAATTTGTGAAAAATTTACTATAGAAAAGGCAATCCCTGGCGCAATTAAAATTTGCGACAGTAAAAAACTATTTTTTGAAAAATTTACTGTAGAGAAGGCAATCCCTGGCGCAATTAAAATTTGCGACAATAGAAAATTATTTTTTGAAAAATTTACTGTAGTAAAGGCAATCCCTGGCGTAATTAAAATTCGCGACAGTAAAAAAATATTTTTTGCAAAATTTACTATAGAAAAGGCAATCCCTGGCGTAATTAAAATTTGCGACAGTAAAAAATTAATTTTTGAAAAAAGTACTGGAGAAAAGGCAATCCCTGGCGTAATTAAAATTTGCGACAGTAAAAAATTATTTTTTGCAAAATTTACTATAGAAAAGGCAATCCCTGGCGTAATTAAAATTAGCGACAGTAAAAAATTAATTTTTGAAAAAAGTACTGTAGAAAAGGCAACCCTGGCGTAATTAAAATTTGCGACAGTAAAAAATTATTTTTTGCAAAATTTACTATAGAAAAGGCAATCCCTGGCGTATTTAAAATTTGCGACAGTAAAAAATTAATTTTTGAAAAATTTACTATAGAAAAGGCAATCCCTGGCGCAATTAAAATTTGCGACAGTAAAAAATTAATTTGTGCAAAAATTTACTATAGAAAAGACACTCCCTGGCGTAATTAAAATTTGCGACAGTAAAAAACTATTTTTTGAAAAATTTACTGTAGAGAAGGCAATCCCTGGCGCAATTAAAATTTGCGACAATAGAAAATTATTTTTTGAAAAATTTACTGTAGTAAAGGCAATCCCTGGCGTAATTAAAATTCGCGACAGTAAAAAATTATTTTTTGCAAAATTTACTATAGAAAAGGCAATCCCTGGCGTAATTAAAATTTGCAACAGTAAAAAATTAATTTTTGAAAAAAGTACTGTAGAAAAGGCAATCCCTGGCGTAATTAAAATTTGCGACAGTAAAAAATTATTTTTTGCAAAATTTACTATAGAAAAGGCAATCCCTGGCGTATTTAAAATTTGCGACAGTAAAAAATTATTTTTTGCAAAATTTACTATAGAAAAGGCAATCCCTGGCGTATTTAAAATTTGCGACAGAAAAATTTTTTTTTTGAAAAATATACTGTAGAAAAGGCAATCCCTGGTGTATTTAAAATTTACGACAGTAAAAAATTATTTTTTGAATAATTTACTATAGAAAAGGCAAACCCTGTCGTAATTAAAATATGCGACAGTAAAAAATTTGCTATAGAAAAGGCAATCCCTGGCGTATTTAAAATTTGCGACAGTAAAAAATTAATTTTTGAAAAATTTACTGTAGAAAAAGCAATCCCTGGCGTAATTAAAATTTGCGACAGTAAAAAATTATTTTTGAAAAATTTACTGTAGTAAAGGCAATCCCTGGCGTAATTAAAATTCGCGACAGTAAAAAATTATTTTTTGCAAAATTTACTATAGAAAAGGCAATCCCTGGCGTAATTAAAATTTGCCACAGTAAAAAATTAATTTTTGAAAAAAGTACTGTAGAAAAGGCAATCCCTGGCGTAATTAAAATTTGCGACAGTAAAAAATTATTTTTTGCAAAATTTACTATAGAAAAGGCAATCCCTGGCGTATTTAAAATTTGCGACAGTAAAAAATTAATTTTTGAAAAATTTACTATAGAAAAGGCAATCCCTGGCGTATTTAAAATTTGCGACCGTAAAAAAATTAATTTGTGGAAAATTTACTATAGAAAAGGCAATCCCTGGCGCAATTAAAACTTGCGACAGTAAAAATTTATTTTTTGTAAAAGTTACCGTAGAAAAGGCAATCCCTGGCGCAATTAAAATTTGCGACAATAAAAAATTATTTTTTGAGAAATTTACTATAGAAAAGGCAATCCCTGGCGCAATTAATATTTGCGACAGTAAAAAATTATTTTTTGTATAATTTACTATAGAAAAGGCAACCCCTGGCGTATTTAAAATTTGCGACAGTAAAAAATTAATTTTTGAAAAATTTACTATAGAAAAGGCAATCCCTGGCGTAATTAAAATTTGCGACAGTAAAAAATTATTTTTTGAAAAATTTACTGTGGAAAAGGCAATCCCTGGCGCAATTAAAATTTGCGACAGTAAAAAATTAATTTTTGAAAAATTTACTACAGAAAAGGCAATCCTTGGCGCAATTAAAATTTGCGACAGTAAAAAATAATTTTTTGAAAAATTTACTGTAGAAAAGGCAATCCCTGGTGTAATTAAAATTTGCGACAGTAAAAAATTATTTTTTGCAAAATTTACTATAGAAAAGGCTATCCCTGGCGTATTTAAAATTTGCGACAGTAAAAAATTAATTTGTGAAAAATTTACTATAGAAAAGGCAATCCCTGACACAATTAAAATTTGCGACAGTAAAAAATTATTTTTTGCAAAATTTACTATAGAAAAGTCTATCCCTGGCGTAATTAAAATTTGCGACAGTAAAAAATTATTTTTTTAAAAATTTACTGTAGAAAAGGCAATCCCTGGTGTAATTAAAATTTGCGACAGTAAAAAATTATTTTTTGCAAAATTTACTATAGAAAAGGCTATCCCTGGCGTATTTAAAATTTGCGACAGTAAGAAATTAATTTGTGAAAAATTTACTATAGAAAAGGCAATCCCTGACACAATTAAAATTTGCGACAGTAAAAAAATTAATTTTTGAAAAATTTACTATAGAAAAGGCAATCCCTGGCGGATTTAAAATTTGCGACAGTAATAAATTAATTTGTGAAAATTTTACTATAGAAAAGGCAATCCCTGGCGCAATTAAAATTTGCGAAAGTAAAAAATTATTTTTTGCAAAATTTATTATAGAAGAGGCAATCCCTGGCGTATTTAAAATTTGCGACAGTATAAAATTAATTTTTGAAAAATTTACTATAGAAAAGTCAATCCCCGGCGTAATTAAAATTTGCGACAGTATAAAATTATTTTTTTAATAATTGACTATAGAAAAGGCAATCCCTGGCGTAATTAAAATTTGCGACAGTAAAAAATTAATTTTTGAAAAATTTACTATAGAAAAGGCAATCCCTGGCGCAATTAAAATTTTCGACAGTAAAAAATTAATTTGTGAAAAATTTACTATAGAAAAGGCAATCCCTGACACAATTAAAATTTGCGACAGTAAAAAAATTAATTTTTGAAAAATTTACTATAGAAAAGGCAATTCCTGGCGTAATTAAAATTTTCGACAGTAAAAAATTAGTTTTTGAAAAATTTACTATAGAAAAGGCAATCCCTGGCGTAATTAAAATTTGCAACAGTAAAAAATTAATTTTTGAAAAAAGTACTGTAGAAAAGGCAATCCCTGGCGTAATTAAAATTTGCGACAGTAAAAAATTATTTTTTGCAAAATTTACTATAGAAAAGGCAATCCCTGGCGTATTTAAAATTTGCGACAGTAAAAAATTATTTTTTGCAAAATTTACTATAGAAAAGGCAATCCCTGGCGTATTTAAAATTTGCGACAGAAAAATTTTTTTTTTGAAAAATATACTGTAGAAAAGGCAATCCCTGGTGTATTTAAAATTTACGACAGTAAAAAATTATTTTTTGAATAATTTACTATAGAAAAGGCAAACCTTGTCGTAATTAAAATATGCGACAGTAAAAAATTTGCTATAGAAAAGGCAATCCCTGGCGTATTTAAAATTTGCGACAGTAAAAAATTAATTTTTGAAAAATTTACTGTAGAAAAAGCAATCCCTGGCGTAATTAAAATTTGCGACAGTAAAAAATTATTTTTTGAAAAATTTACTGTAGTAAAGGCAATCCCTGGCGTAATTAAAATTCGCGACAGTAAAAAATTATTTTTTGCAAAATTTACTATAGAAAAGGCAATCCCTGGCGTAATTAAAATTTGCCACAGTAAAAAATTAATTTTTGAAAAAAGTACTGTAGAAAAGGCAATCCCTGGCGTAATTAAAATTTGCGACAGTAAAAAATTATTTTTTGCAAAATTTACTATAGAAAAGGCAATCCCTGGCGTATTTAAAATTTGCGACAGTAAAAAATTAATTTTTGAAAAATTTACTATAGAAAAGGCAATCCCTGGCGTATTTAAAATTTGCGACCGTAAAAAAATTAATTTGTGGAAAATTTACTATAGAAAAGGCAATCCCTGGCGCAATTAAAACTTGCGACAGTAAAAATTTATTTTTTGTAAAAGTTACCGTAGAAAAGGCAATCCCTGGCGCAATTAAAATTTGCGACAATAAAAAATTATTTTTTGAGAAATTTACTATAGAAAAGGCAATCCCTGGCGCAATTAATATTTGCGACAGTAAAAAATTATTTTTTGTAAAATTTACTATAGAAAAGGCAACCCCTGGCGTATTTAAAATTTGCGACAGTAAAAAATTAATTTTTGAAAAATTTACTATAGAAAAGGCAATCCCTGGCGTAATTAAAATTTGCGACAGTAAAAAATTATTTTTTGAAAAATTTACTGTGGAAAAGGCAATCCCTGGCGCAATTAAAATTTGCGACAGTAAAAAATTAATTTTTGAAAAATTTACTACAGAAAAGGCAATCCTTGGCGCAATTAAAATTTGCGACAGTAAAAAATAATTTTTTGAAAAATTTACTGTAGAAAAGGCAATCCCTGGTGTAATTAAAATTTGCGACAGTAAAAAATTATTTTTTGCAAAATTTACTATAGAAAAGGCTATCCCTGGCGTATTTAAAATTTGCGACAGTAAAAAATTAATTTGTGAAAAATTTACTATAGAAAAGGCAATCCCTGACACAATTAAAATTTGCGACAGTAAAAAATTATTTTTTGCAAAATTTACTATAGAAAAGTCTATCCCTGGCGTAATTAAAATTTGCGACAGTAAAAAATTATTTTTTTAAAAATTTACTGTAGAAAAGGCAATCCCTGGTGTAATTAAAATTTGCGACAGTAAAAAATTATTTTTTGCAAAATTTACTATAGAAAAGGCTATCCCTGGCGTATTTAAAATTTGCGACAGTAAGAAATTAATTTGTGAAAAATTTACTATAGAAAAGGCAATCCCTGACACAATTAAAATTTGCGACAGTAAAAAAATTAATTTTTGAAAAATTTACTATAGAAAAGGCAATCCCTGGCGGATTTAAAATTTGCGACAGTAATAAATTAATTTGTGAAAATTTTACTATAGAAAAGGCAATCCCTGGCGCAATTAAAATTTGCGAAAGTAAAAAATTATTTTTTGCAAAATTTATTATAGAAGAGGCAATCCCTGGCGTATTTAAAATTTGCGACAGTATAAAATTAATTTTTGAAAAATTTACTATAGAAAAGTCAATCCCCGGCGTAATTAAAATTTGCGACAGTATAAAATTATTTTTTTAATAA